>CM062812.1:282579967-282797467 GCA_031772625.1 Pinus tabuliformis
ATACAGTAATACACGGGAACAAACGAATTACAAGGAAAAAAAACCCCGTCAGAACCTTTGGGCTGGATCTCAAATACTATAAACCCACCTCTATAAATATTGGCAAGTTTGCTCCTTCGTGCCATTCCGCAAGTCCACAGCGCCAGTCCAACCTCTGATCTTCGACTATCCCGATTTCCGATCATTTTATCGACAATATCTCAATGTCAGCCATCGGCGTATCACCGTTCCACAGACCACCGTTCCTTGAACTTCCTGATATGCGATCACCGATTTCATTTAAACTGTCGATCTGGATCCTCAATTTCACAGTTGACATTTGTTCGCACAATCGCTTATCGCCATACCTTAAGTTTTGTGGTCCACCTCCTTATAACAATCCACCGATGCGATTATAACAGATCTCTATTCCAGCGATTGGATCAAGACCATTCATCCATAAGATCCAACGGTCGTTGTGCATTCTCGCCACTTCCTCCTTAACTTAGTCTCGATTGCCTTTTGGTGGATTTCTGCATTAAATGCAATTCTGCCACAGTCTATCAAACACACATAAATTTCATAAATATCTCTGGGTCACCATCGATCCTTCTCGTGATCGATGATCGATCAACCTGCAACATTTGAACACACTTATAAACGTTGGCTTTCAAGTCATTAACACATATACATATGAAATACATACAGGTGCACAATCAACACTAAACACACATATATATTATATTAACACAACACGGTTACAATTCTAAGGCAGGACAGACTCTCCTTTCGACTACATTGTATCTATTACATTGTATCTATAAGAAGTGTTGGATTATTGGATCGAATCACTGAAAGGATCCGATCAGATCTCTCCATGATTTTCTCAACAACCCCTACATTCTCTACATGCAGACATATGGCAGAATATATATATCTAAAGGAACACTGGATCAGATCACTGGGAAGGATTCGATCATATACCTTCCTCAAATCTCTCAACTAATTCCCATACATGGCAGATTACATTTAAATCAAGTCTTCGAGAGACTTATCCATTCCATCTTTAAATCTGTTTTAAAGCAGATTTTTCCCTGTTTTTCTCCCCTGGTCCACGTCTTCCTCTTCGCTCCGCTTTGGATTCCTCCCTTTGACTAAGGGTTTTGGATGTTCCTACATCAGTTCAAGTTTCAACTTCTGAGATTTCATAGATGAGAAGTTATAACAAAATACCAACACAATCCTATTTGGTGCATAATTCTAGGAGTGTCCAGAAAGCTCGACTTACACTGGTCATATCTCCTAAAATATAGCGAATAAATGTCTGAAATTTTTATCCCAATATAAGTGAGATTTCCTCTAATTGTGGAAAACATTTCAGCTCCTGAGAGTTCCCAAAATAAAATTTATAACAAAAATTTCAATGTGACCTATTTGAGACTTGATTTTAGGAGCATTCAGAAGGCTTGACTCCCTCTACTCATATCTCCTAACATGTTGTGACCCAATATTTGAAATTTCTACCACATAATCATTGGTATTTCCCCTCAATGTGGACAATTTTTCAGCTTCTAAAAGCCTACAGAAGAAAATTTATTGCAAAAATTCCAACGTGACCTGTTTAAAGGTGCATTCAGGAAGGTCATCTTCCTTAGATCATAATTCCTAAAGTATTGTGAACCAATATCTGAAATTTTTACCACATTATTAGTGGGATTTACCTTTAGTATGGACAAATTTTAGACTTCTAATATTCCACAAAAGAAAAGTTATAACATATATGACAGAAAGGTCTAAAATTTAACCTTTGTTCTTCATTTTACCTATGATTGTGCCCATCCAGTCCAAGTGTTTGAACCATGCTCTAGTACCACTCTATAACAACCTCTGGGGTAAATGTGCATTAAAAAAAAACATAACATAATAGGAACAAAAATACAATAAACATATCAGCCATCAAAATCCATAAATACATCAGTACATTTGCACATGAAAATCAAGGGAATGAATTTTTTTCATTAATAAATGCAATGAACCAACCAGAGATGGGACTACCACATTCCACATGACCATAGTTTGGCTGAGCCAAGTCTCTCTTCAGCCAATCACCCCCGTGCCATATTCCAAGCATGAATGTGGGATCTCATAGAACACGTCAATCAAAACTCATCCAGGGCTTCCATAGGCCACCCACCTCAACCCATCAAACAATGATTCCACCTCACGGTCAGACATCACCAAAAACCATCATCAGATTTGTCTCTATCCAAGCCTTCCAGGGCTTCTAGAGCATTTTCCCAACCAAGGCTTTTAGAACTAGTAACTTAACCCACGGCTTATACAAGGCTTCCAGATCATTTTTCCAACCAAGGCTTCCAGGACTAGTAACTCAACCTGCCAAGGGCTTCCAGATCATTTGTCCAACCAGGGCTTCCAGGACTAGTAACTCAACCCAAGTTGTTACAGGGCTTCCAGAGTGTTTGTTCAACAAGGGCTTCCAGGACTAGTAACTCAACCCAAGCTACAAAAAAATGAGAACCAACTGAAACAAAGAAATGAAAGTAAACCCACAATCACCATGGCTATCGAGGAAATGGCAAGGCTATGCAATCCACTGTCAATCCCGACCATCCTCCATGCCAATGATAGATCATAACCAAGAAACCACATGCATGTGCCATGCATTCCAAAAATAGTGAAGAAATCATACATGCAACTCAGTACCTGCAAGAAAGTCTGATGTAGCTGCTAAATGTCGATGCCTTCTTGCACTTTCCTACTCTTCCTTTGCCTTCTTGCTCCAAGAATCCAAGTATGCCACCCCCTCTAAGAGTGCTCCAAGAAAACTCTAAGTAACCAAGAGTGAGTGTGTGTGTGAGAGAGAGAGAGAGAGAAAAAATAATGAGAGAGCTCCAAAACTGAACTGACTAAGTCCTTGCCCATTGATCCTCATAAGCCTTTTTATTAATGAGGTTGTTACAACTATAGTTAAAACCCTTCATCCTTCCAAGTCACCTAATAATCCATACCAAGTGTGCCCAAGGAAAAACAAGCATAAGCACCTGGACTCACAATGAAAAACATACCTTTAGAATTGGATGGCCCACCTTCAAACATACACTTTCAACATATGAGATAGGGGGACATAGAACTAACTCGGAGAGCGGAGATAAACTAGTACAATAACAACTACACTAGTGGTTGTCAGGATTGTTGGCTGCCAGCTGAAGACAAATCTAGGAGAAAATCTCTCCTATGAGGTCACCCACTAGTGGTGGGTAGTAGGATGCATCAAGGTCCTTCTACTAATGAGTCTTGACCCATCAACATTAGCAACTATATTGGTTCAAGGATAAACACTTATTTTAGTGCCTTGAGCCTTGCATTCATCATTGGAAGGTTCAGTCGTTGACAACAATGGGAATACATCAATGTCTCCTTATTGTCAGATCTTGCAAGTGACTCGACCTTAGAAAATTATGTCCCTAGAAAGATGTACTAAGGTGCTTTGACACTCATTGACATCATTGGTGAGTCATCTCACATTGGTTAAGAACATATATTAATGGTTGGTAATCCATTGATCTGTAGAAATTAAGATGTATATTTGTCATTGCTCATGAAGTTTTAATCAAAATCACAAGACACAAGCCTACTCTACTACTTTTCGGACATTAATTCACAATTTAGAACAAAAATATCAGACATGCAATAAGAAATCACTCACATGCAAATAGTATTTTTCCCGAGGAAAGCAAACTGCTAAAAACCCCAATGCCTACTTGCATTAATATGATGAATAGAGATGTATTACAATTTCTTTGCTCAATTGAGCACAACCTACAAGTGCATAACATATCTCTCTACTCACTGAGAAGCTCTGATCCCAACTTAGTCAATTTCTACCTTTTCTTGAGCCGCTATTTCCTTGTGACTTAGTCAATTTCTACCTTTTATTGAGCCCCTATTTCCTTGCGCAATTCCTAAGAAATTAGGGCCCTATTCTTTAGTAATTTCTTCAAGATGGATTGTGCAATTCCCTAGGTTGATCATCTAACTACATGCAACACCTATACACTCAAGACTAGTATACAACTGATATTACATTGCCTTGGAATCTCCACCTCAGCTGGGTAATTTGAATTCTCTACATGCACTAACTATTTTCGGTTGATTGATCAGTTAACTAGATGATCACTAAGTTTGATTAAAGTCCCACTGCACAACTGGCCTTCCACTAGTTCCTCCAACATTTGGAACTATTTTAACTGAAAACAACTTGAGATAATTGACTTTGATTGCTACAAATTAGCAATCACACATGCTCAAATGAACTCTAACTCCTCCAACTCGAATTTACTGATTAAAATGGGTGACACAAGTTCATTAGGGGAATTTTGATGTCTAAAATGGGCCTCCTAAGGAAGTTATAAAATAATAGTGGAAATAATAAAATAATATTACATTACATCATCAAATTTTAGCGGGGAAAAAAAACTATTTTTTCAACTTATCTCCCTATGGGTTTACTCAAATTTCAATCGGAAATGCTCATTGGATGAAAAATTTTATTCCTCATTCAAGGAGTACCCATTTTGCATACTTTCGATGGACCCTGCTACATGAAAAATGAAAAATACATGAAAAACATGATTGCAATATGGGTACTCCTTGGATGAGGAATTAAATTTTGCATCCAATGAGTACTCCCACTTGAAATTTGAGTAAAACCTTAGGGAGATAAGTTGAAAATACGAGTTGAAAAAGTAGTTTTATTATTTTATTATTTTTTAATATTTTTACTTTTTTACTCCAAAAATGGTGAATCATCCCCCATGGTTGACATCATCATCTTGAATCCTATTGGTTCTTATAAAGTTTATTTTGGTTGTACATTTTTCTTAGGAGGCCCATTTTAGACCTCAAAATTCCCCTAATGAATTGCATCCAAGTTGTCTGCAGATGTGGAAATTCAAATTTTCTCAATTTAATCAAGGAAAAATCAAATTGAGAATTTCTTACTACATTTTTCATCGTGATCTCTTTTCATTCTTGACTCCAACACATTCATTTGCATGGTAGAGAATTGCACCATGAGTTTTAGATTCAAAGAAGGTTTTGCGAAGTAATCAATAACAATTTCAACCTTGTAGTTTGCAAACATGGGAGGCAGATTAACCATCAGGGCACCAGTTGATCCGAATTGGATCCATAGAAGACTGTCAAAGAACCATGACTGTATCAGGTTGGAAAAATCTCTAAAGAATTCCAAAACAACCATCAAAAACACCCTGAACCAATGGCAATGGCAGCCAGTGGAATGACGAGGACCTCGGTCAAAGCGCGTTGACCGAGGCCCATGGAGACTGCGTAGGAGGTCAAAGTAGCCCCTGGGAGCCCCTAATCGGGAAAATAAGGTGATTTTTTATGCGCGATTAGCGATTAGTGCATCGCTGGGCGAATAGGGCCATAATGGAGGAAGCCCGAGCACTTGGACGCATGGGAAGCCGGAGAACCGCGAGTGGAAAAGGTAAAACTGCTAAATGTACAAAGGCGGGACCTGCGCTCTGGAAAACCGGTGGTATCGATCAGGATGCTCTTAAACGGTAAGAGGTTTTGGGCGAGAGCGGAGTGATTCCATTCATCGATCAACACATGGCAAGCAGAGGTGAGAGAAAGCCATCGTTGATCGCGCACTAACAGTCGAGCAAGTCAACCGCACGAAATGTGCGTATGGCGTTAGATCTAGAGGACCTAGATCGGACGGCTGAGATCACACCCGATGGAGGAAGCAGAATCGACAAGGGAATACGCCACGTTTTATAAGGATTTGGAATCCATTTGACCGCCACAGTGAAGAAAGACTTCATCCATGACGTAACTGAAGAAACAAACCGACGAAGCAGTCTGGCGTCGTTTAGAGGAGTACATGTGGCCACTCCCTGAGCGCTGATGATGACGCCGAACAGGGAACTCCAAGCGTAGCTGCAGAAGGTGAATCAACAAAGGCAGGAGAGGAACCGAACAGGCATTGGAATGGATGGCTAAAAGCCATGAACAGAGATAGAATACACAAGAGTCAAGTTAGTCGAAGTCGAGAGACGAGGAAGTGAAACAGTGAACCTATAGAGGAGGACTGAACACAGAGAGACATCAAAGCAAAAGCAGAGGAGACAAAGGGCCGAGCTGACCAGTAGCAGCATCGAGCACCAGAGAGCTTGAAGATTCAAGCCATCCCATAGAGGAATCTATTCGAACTAAGCATCACATTTGGCTCTTTCCACTGTAGACCAAAAGGTCACAGAGCTGGTAGGAAGAAGAAGTCTGTGTACTCAAGTGGCTTAGGGAATCCAAGAACCACCCTGCCAAGCAAACCTACTTCAAGAGAACTCATGTTGAGTCCCTGTATTGTAATTTCTCTGCTTAAAGACACAATAAAACAAGGCCACCACTGAAAGCTGGACTGGAGATGTAGCCCTGGAGAATAGGGTGAACTCCTTATTAATTTCTTGTGTCTTTTTGTTGCTTACTATATTTCTCTGCTATCTCTCCATTTAATTGTCTGTGTATTAGAAATCTGATCGATCCGTTGCTTAAATAACACAGAACACACACCAACACATGAGTCTGTAATACCTTTTGTTTAATAAATCTTAAACTGATGTCACTCATAGGGTGAATATCAGATCAAGTGGTATCAGAGCTCTAGGCTGCAAGGTTAGACAAGCTTATGTTGGTTTAGCTGTTGAATGCTCACAAGATCAAAGCTCAAATTAGGAGAAGGAGAGTTGGTGGAAACTAATCCTGAAATTGGGAGAGTCTATTCTCGGAAGACAATGTCAGAGGAAGGTTCTGCAGGGCCAAACCCTCAATTCATAGAAAGTTTCCTAGCTATAAAGTCTATGGTTGAAGAAATGTATAGAGACTTTAGAAAGCAAAAGGTTGAAGATTCATCAGGCTCTAAACAAGATAAAGAAGAATATGAGTCTCAATTCCATGACCACTCCAAAGGAAAGGGGAAAGAGGAAAGCTTTCTCACACCTCCTAATAGCCCTGTGCATAATAAGAAAGCATCTTTGATTAAGCTAGATGTTAAATTTGATTTGCCTATATATGATGGAGAGCTAAATGTTGAAAAGTTGGACAATTGGATTAGACAAATTGATGTTTATTGCAGGGTATAGAACATAGACTCAGACAAGAGTAAGATTCAGCTGACAAGCCTACGCCTAGGAGGCACTGCCTTGGTTTGGTGGGAAGGCAGAACCCAAGCTGATATGAAAAGACATGGTAAGACCATCTCTGTCTGGAGTGAATTTGTTGCTGCAATCAAAAAATAGTTCTATCCATTGGCCTACATGCAACAAGCCATGATGAGTTGGAAAACTCTTCGACAGTTGAAAGGGCAAAGTGTACAAGGGTATACTCAAGAATTTAGAAAGAGAGCATTAATGTTGGGTATCTCATTAGATTCACCAGAGACTCTTTTGAAGTACATTGGTGGTCTACAAAGCTACATGAGGCATACCATCCTCATGTTTAATCCCACTAGTATAGATGAGGTATCTGTACAAGCTACTCATCTAGAAGCTAGAGGAAAGAATGTAAATCCATAAGTTGGGGGACCATCCCAACCCACTGTAAGCAAGAGCAAGGAGAAAAGAAAGTAGAAGTTGAAAGCAAGGAAGGCTAACACTGCAAAAAAAGCCAAAGCTTCATGCACTCACTGTAAAAAGGAGGGGCATGATGATGAGCATTGTTGGATTCTGCATCCAGAGATGAGACATAAGAAGTCCGAGGGCAAGAAGAAGAAGATTGCTGCAGCTATTCAGAAAGATTTGGGATCAGACTCAGGAGATGAAACAACTATAGTAGCCATAGGTATAAAAGGTAAGAATTCTGAAGCATCCACTAGTAGTTCTACTCAATCTGTTATTGATGAAGAAAATGAGAGAAAAAGACATGAGCTTTTCCATATTCGAGTTATTTCCAAAAATCAAAAGATTGATACTTTGTTTGATAGTGGCTCACAAGTAAATCTAATTTCTGAAGCAATTGTAAAGAAATTGGGATTAGCAACTACACCTCACAAGAAACCATACCCATTAGGATGGTTGAATGATAAAGCACAACTACAAGTGACTAGACAGTGCAAACTCAAGTTTTCTTTTGGGTCAGCATTCGTAGATGAGGTTGAGTTAGACATAATTCCTTTGGATATATGTGGAATTGTTTTAGGAAGTCCTTACTTGTATGATAGAAAGGCTATTTTCTATAGAGCTGAAAACAAGTATCTACTTGTTAAAGATGGAATCAAATACTTTGTAAGAGCTCATAAGCTCAAGAATAATTATACTCTCATAAACTCAAGGCAGATGAAAAGAATGATAAATTCATGCAAACAATTATTGCTATTGGTTGTAAAGGAAAAGAAACCTAATAAAACCAATGTATTTGAGGGTTGTAATGTTGAACAACAAGCTGATATAGAAGAGGTTGTTTCAGAGTATGATGTCTTGTTTCAAGAACCTGAAGGTATGCCACCCAAAAAGGGAATAGTACATGATATTGTTTTGCAGCAAGATGTCCCATTGCCTAACATTGGGATGTATAGGTTGTCTGCTTTAGAGAATGATGAAATCAAGAAGCAGGTGCAGGAGTTGCTCGAGAAGGGCTTAATCTAGCCTAGCACATCACCATGTCGGTCACCAATCATTTTGGTGAGAAAGAAAGATGGCGCATGGAGAATGTGCATTGATTACCAAGCACTGAATAAGATAACAATCAAAAATAATTATCCCCTTCCTCGTATAGATGATCTTTTAGATCAATTGAAGTAAGTTGTTTATTTCACCAAGCTGGATTTGCATAGTGGATACCATCAGGTCAGAGTTGCTGAGCAAGATGAATGGAAGACTACTTTCAAAACAAAGCAGGGATTGTAGGAATGGTTGGTTATGCATTTTGGCTTAACTAATTCTCCTGCTACTTTCATGAGATTAATGAATGATGTACTCAGACCATTTCTTGATGATTTTGTTATTGTGTATCTAGATGACATTCTGATTTTTAGTAAAACGTGGGAAGAACATTTAAAGCATGTTAAGCAGACATTAAATGTTTTGAAAAGAGAAAAACTTTATGTTAAACTCTCAAAATGTGAATTTGGCAAAACATCTCTAAACTACTTGGGTCATATAGTAGGGGGAGGTGAATTGAAAATAGATCCCTCTAAAGTGGCAGTCATTGTGAACTGGCCTAAACCCAGGTCTGCTACAGAAGTGAGAAGCTTCTTAGGAGCAGCACAATATTGGAGGAAGTTCATTTCTAACTTTTCCTCAATTGCAGCTCCCTTACATGCTTTAACAAGATTGAATAAGGTGTTTCAGTGGGGAGGCAAACATCAGAAAGCCTTCGACACCTTGAAAGAAAATATTAGTACAGCACCTATACTAGCACTGCCAGATCTACAAAGACCATTTGAGATCCAAACTGATGCCAGTGACTATGCCATGGGAGCAGTTTTGACACAGCACGGTAAACACATATGTTATCATTCTGAGACTTTTAATCCCATAGTAGTTAACTATCCTACATATGATAAAGAATTGTATGCATTAGTTCAGAGTGTGAAAAAGTGGAAACAATACTTAATGGGAAAAGAGACAGTAATACATACTAATCATCAACCACTTCAATATCTACACTCCCAAACTAAGTTACAGCAATCAAGACATTACAGATGGATGGGATTTCTACAACAGTCTCATTTAGTCATCAGATATAAAAAGGGAATACATAACAAGGTTGTAGACATGTTATCTAGACCCATTATAAATGCATCTACCATACTTAAGCATAATTATGTGCTATATGAAAGCTACATAGAACAATATGCTCAAGATATGGAATTTAAAGATGTACATGCAACTTTGAGTCAAGGCAAAAGAGTAGAAGAATTGGGCTATCATGTAAAGGACTGACTATTATATCATTGTGGGAAACTTTGCATTCCACAAACTGAGAGAATAAAGATAATTAGGGAAGCACACACTTCTCTGATATCAAGTCACTTTGGGGTAAGTAAAATAGTTGCACAGTTGCAAAGGTTCTGTTGTTGGCCAAAAATGAATGAGATAGTTTCTAGATATGTAAGAGGGTGCGCCATGTGTGCTAAAAGCAAGCCCAACAATAGAAAACTACGCTTGTACACTCCATTGCCAGTCCCTTCTCGCCCTTGGGAAAGTGTTTCCATGGATTTTGTTCGAGGGTTGTCTAAATCTAGGAAAGGTCATGATTATTTATATGTTGTTGTGGATAGGTTCAACAAAATGTGTATTTTGATACCTTGTAGAAAATAGATTACAGCTAAACAGACTGCAAAATTGTTCTTTGAACATGTATGGGTTCATTTTTTATTACCCACTTCCATTGTATCTGATCGAGACACTCGATTTGTGGGGAAGTTTTGGTCAAGTCTGTGGGGACTGATGGACACCAAACTAAAGAAAATCACAGCTTTTCATCCACAAACAGATGGCCAGACAGAAGTAGTAAATAGGACAGTGATCCAGTTGCTGAGAGGATATTGCAGCAAACATCCTAAGCTTTGGGATGAACACTTGTGTTATGTTTACAACAGAGAAAAACACTCTTCTACACAGAGATCTCCTTTTGAGACTTGTTTTGGTTTCACACCAAGGTCTCCTTTGGATTTTGTCTTTGGTAAAGATACCATGGTTGATGGACACAGTGATGTGGCCAAGGCAACTAGGTTCATCGAACAGATCCAGGAGATCCATCGGGCAATACAGGAATATCTAGAAAGGAGCTAGGCCAAGTGCAAGGCTAGGCATGATAAGCATCGGATGGAGCATAATTTTCAAGTTGGAGACCAAGTCTGGCTGTATATCAACAAGGACAGGATGCAAGTTAAAGATAAAAAGCTAAAGCCTATCAGGTATGGACCCTTTAGGATGCTTGAGAAGATTGGTGAAAATGCTTTTTGCCTTGATCTACCAACTTACATGCACATCTACTTAGTCGTAAATGCAGATTTCTTGAGATTGTTTGAACCTTCAATGATTGAGGACCTTGAAGAGCAAAGTCAATTGCCTTCTATTAATGACCTGCTACCTGAATATCTTAATTAGTTGCGGGAAGACACAGTGCTGGACAGGAAGGTGAGGACGACGCACAGGGTAGATGTTGAGTACCTCAGGATTGGGCTCAAAGGTTCGAAGCCAAGCAGTGAAAAGTGGATTGAGATTGGGCAAGTGAGAAAACAATACCCTCACTTAGTCAATGCTTGAAAACCAACTTTTGGTGGTCCAAAAGCTTTTTCAGTGGGAAGGCTATGATCCGAATTAGATCCATAGAAGACTGTCAAAGAACCATGACTGTATCAGGTCGGACAAATCTTTAAAGAATTCCAAAACAGCGATCAAAAACACCCTGAACCAGTGGCAATGGCAGCCAACGTGGAACGACGAGGACCTCAGTCAAAGTGCGCTGACCGAGGCCCATGGAGACTGTGCAGGAGGTCAAAGTAGCCTTTGGGAGCCCCAAATCGGGAAAATAAGGTGATTTTTGATGCGCGATTAGCGCTTAGCGCTTAGCACTAATCGCGCATTGCTGAGCAAACAAGGCCATAATGGAGGAAGCCCGAGCACTCGAATGCATGGGAAGCCAGAGAACCGTGGGCAGAAAAGGTAAAAGTGCTAAACGTACAAAGGCAGGACATGCTCTCTAGAAAACCGGCGGTATTGATTAGGATGCCCTTAAACGGTAAGAGGTTTTGGAGGAGAGCGAAGTGATTCCATTCATCGATCGACGCATGGCAAGTGGAGGTGAGAGAAAACCATCGTTGATAACTCGCTAATGGTCGAGCAAGTCAACTGCCTGAAATGTGGATATGGCGTCAGATCTGGAGGACCTAGATTGGATGGCTGAGATCGTTCTCGATGGAGGAAGCGGAATCAACAAGGGAATACATCACGTTTTATAAGGATTTGGAATCCGTTTGACCACCACGATGGAGAAAGACTTCATCCATGACGTAACTGAAGAAACGAACCGACGAAGCAAGCTAGCGCCATTTAGAGGAGTACATGTGGCCACTCCTTAAGCGCTGATGATGACACCGAACAGGGAACTCCAAGCGCAGCTGCAGAAGGTGAATCGACAAAGGCGGGAGAGGAACCAAACAAGCATTGAAACGGATGGCTAAAAGCCATGAACGGAGATAGAATACACAAGAGTCAAGTTAGTCGAAGTCGAGAGATGAGGAAGTGAAACAGTGAACCCGGAGAGGAGGATTGAACATAGAGAGACAACGAAGCAAAAGCAGAGGAGACAGAGGGCCGAGCTGACCAGTAGTAGCATCGAGCACTAGAGAGCTTGAAGATTCAAGCCATCCCATAGAGGAATTTGTCCGGACTGAGCATCACATTTGGCTCTTTCCACTGTAGACCAGAAGGTCACAGAGTTGGTAGGAAGAAGAAGTCTGTGTACTCAAGTGGCTTGGGAAATCCAAGAACCACCCTGCCAAGCAAACCTGCTTCAGGAGAACTCACATTGAGTCCCTATATTGTAATTTCTATGCTTAAAGACACAATAAAACAAGGCCACCACTAAAATCTGGACCGGAGATGTAGCCCTGGAGAATAGGGTGAACTCCTTATTAATTTCTTGTGTCTTTTTGTTGCTTATTGTATTTCTCTACTGTCTTTCCATTTAATTGTCTGTGTATTGGCAATCTAATCGATCCATTGCTTAAAAAACATAGAACACACACCAGCACATGAGTTTGTAATACCTTTTGTTTAATAAATCTTAAACTAATGTCACTCATAGGGTGAATATCAGATCACCGATAAGCTTATCCTTCATCAGTCATAAGCACCAAACATCCAACCCTACACAATTAGCCTTCATCATTCATCAACACCATTGTTGGGTAATTTAATTGTGCTTTAAATTACTTTACATTAAATTGTTAATCTAGGTACATATACAACACAATATATACTAGGAGTTTAGATTTCAATTCTAATGAAAATAAATTTCAAAGAAAGAAATTTCTACTCTATGAAAGTGAATAAAATGACATGAAATGAATACTAATCTAAAAAATCATTGGAGAATTAATCTAGGAAAGCATGTAAACTTAATCTATGAAAGCATGTAAACTTAGCCTATGAAAGCATGGAATCTTAATCTATGAAGGCACATAAACTTAATATATTAAAGCATGGAAATATATAATATATAAAAGCAAGTAAATTTAATTTATGAAATCTTGTAAAGTTAATCTAGAAAACATTTGAAATATATTTCTATGAAAGAAAACATTCTTAGTTTATGAAACCTAACATTCTTAGTCTATGAAAGTTAACAACTCTAATCACAAATGAGAATACTTTAGAATTTAAATCATTTTGTATTTTTATATGTTTCAAATGCTTGATTGCAATATGGACAATAATGAAGTGACAATTAGAAACTCGAAAACAAAGTATCTATAATAAGTAAATAAATCAAATCCTAAGTGATCATTATAATATAAATTATTTTTTAATTAAAAAGATTAGAGAATTGTTAGAGAATTGTGATGACTTCAGAAACTCTATTTATTTAGGTTCAAAATGAGTGATCTCTTTCTTAATTTGATGGAAATTTAAAATTCTTTCTTCTATTGTAATATTTTTTGGCTGCAACATGAAATCTAAGAAAATACATTTGAAAGATCCACGAATATCTCCAAAACCATGGATTGTTTTGAAGAAATTCTTGCACTTCAACTAAATTGGCTATTTTGTAGAAAATCCATGTTTTACTTTTCAATATCTATTGTAGTTTGCCCAGAAATTGTGTTAGAAGTTGTTTGGTCAAAAATGGCTAGTAATCTAGATCATCATTTTCAATTAAGTGTTAAAGGCTCATACTTGCAACATTATGAAAAGTGTTATTGTTGACCTACAAAAGAAACTAATTTAGAACATAAGAAAACTAATATAAGTTGCATATATTATAAAACTACATGAATAATAAAATAACATCTTACAACAAAACAAAAATAGAAAACTATAAACTAAATAACACAAGAACTTATCAAATGTGTTTTATTCCATCATAGTTTGGAATTATACTCCAAGAGTTCCCCCTTTTGTATAGAGAAGGAACTCATATTTATAAAAAAAAACTAAAATAACTAATTAATAAATGTGTATCCACAAATATCTCCTAGATCCACATATCTTTCTTAGATCCATAAATATCTCACGTGGTTACAATCATGTGTTAACATCTAGCAAGTAACATCTCTTCATATCCTCTCACAAATCTCTAAAATATTTGATAGGAGATACTTATGGAAACTTCCACGATAGTTCTCCATGAAATGTGCTTGATCAATGATCTCAAATCTTCAAGAGTTTGAAGAGGAAATTCGAATTTGATACTTAGAGACCAAATATAACTTTGTTGTAATCTTCAAATATGCCTACAAACATTACAAAACTCATCCAACTTTTAGATATAAGTGAATACATGTTATTCTTCTAATATTTAACCATAAATTCACTCAAAATACTAAAATAAATGCTTTGGAAAATAAGAAGTATAAACCCATATGTAATCATAAAAATGGTCTTAACGTAAGTTTATAAGAGGATTTATACCAATATCTACAATGATTATCATTTACACCAAGAGGATTTATTTGAATATTTTGCACCTCGGCATTGTAAGTGATTGGGGTATTTTATTGTTCGGGATCTAAAATGGTTGTGCAGGTAGTTGAGTGGGAATGGGTCTTTGGGATGCTTGTGTAGGTGGTAATGGGAAATGTTGAATAGAGATCAATTGAGGGTGAAACTGAGGTTGTAGTGGGGGTGAATGGTATGGATAGCATTGAGATTGGTATTGAGGATAGTGAGTAAAAGATTGAGGATATGGTGGATTTTTTCTTTAAGGCCCTTGCCAACCTTGTTTCCAAGATTGGTTTTGAGGTTGGGATTGAGATGGACAAGATTTCCAAGGCAAGGGTGTTTGCCAATTATTATGAGATTGTTGTGCATAACCTCGAAATTGTGAATTAAGATCTTGCATCATAGCGGGATGATGAAGATGTTGAGGTCTTCTTGGGGCTACATAACAGAGTTTCTCTCGCGCTTGATTTGATCCACTTTACTCCTTGTAAATGGATTTCAAACTTGGTAATGATGCAAAATATTTAGTAGCATGTAATTCTACACAGGTAATAGAAATTTCAATGTTATCAAGTGGTCATACACGCAAAGCATGTTTCTTTCTACATTTAGGGAAAAATATAAACAAAGAAACATTATCAACATTTTTCTTGTTTTTCTTGTTTTGCATTATTAGCATATCAATGTGTTCACTTAAATTACCAAGAATATCTAGAAAATTGCCAAGTTTAGCTTGACTTACTGATTTTGATTCCAACTTACTTACTTTTTCCATAATTGGATCTCGAGGGGATCTTCCATACTTTGTTTTTCCTCTTGATATGTGCTTACATAATTCACAAATATCTTCAAATGATAATTGAGAAACATCTCATTTACCCATAAGATTAAGAATATTAATCCCCTCATCTAGAATTTCTCTAAGTAAGAGGGCTTTTAATGTATCAAATGTTCAATTATGCAAATTTTCCCTCTTAACATTATACATAAATATCTCTATTAGATACTCAAGGCTCTCATCTTCATTTTTAGTCGTTTTAAATATTTCTTATTTAAGATCATGATGTATACAATAGTCTTTATATTTTTCTACAAATATCATTTTCATATCATCTCATGATCTTATTGAATTAGTCTCTAAACCCCTAAACCACTCAAGAGCTTTGTCCTTCAATGTAGCCAGAAACAATTTCAATTTTTGAGCATTTAATAAGTAACCATAAGATTTGCAAAGTATTTCAAATTCAAAAATAAATATTTTTGGGTCTTTTGATCTCATACCATGGAAGTTGGGAAGTACAGATGGAGAGATGTTTTTCATTTTAACATTTATATCAGTATCTTGAATGGGAAATCCAAAGGGATCTCCTTCATTTTCATCATTTCCATCCATTTCTTCTACCTCCTCTACCACCTCTTTCACATCAAGGAGTTAGTCTTCTTCTACTTGCACAAATAGGAATTTATGATGTGGATTGTGATGTGGTTCTTACTACACCACGTGATCCAGTGGTGATGGTAGGTGATTATGGATTTTAATTTCTTGAATTTTTTCCTCTAATGAATCTACCTCTAGAATGCACTCTAAAATGAATGAAATTAAACTTATGTAACTAAAAATGAATGCAACTAAGAATGAGATGCAATTCAACAAATAAGGTTAAGAGATACCTCACAATGGTTATGTGCAAGTTCTTACCTCTCATCTTATCATCTCTCTTTTCCAAAGTTGTGTAAATTAAAGAGCAATCTAAATTGAAAGTTAAATCTTATGTATAATTCCCTGACAACGACACAAAAAATATTGGGTAATTTAATTGTGATTTAAATTACTTTACATTGAATTGCCAATCCCGGTACGTAGACTTATGAAGCATATGGCACAATATATTTTAGGAGTTTATATTTCAATTCTAATGGAAATAAATTGCAATGAAATAAATTTCTACTCTATGAAAGCGAATAAAATGACATGAAATGAAATATTAATCTAAGAAAGCATTAGAGAATTAATCTAGGAAATCATTGGAAAATTAATTTAGGAAAGTGTGTAAACTTAATCTATGAAAGCATGTAAACTTAGCCTATGAAAGCATGGAATCTTAATCTATGAAGTGTTGATTTTCCATGATACTCATGTCTAGGAGAGAATCTTAAATCATTGACGCTACCAAACCAAGTATCACAATGAAGCTACTTTGCATAGCATAATATAAAAATCAATAAATCTACTAGCACAAAAAATATGCATATAAACTTTTTACACAATTTTTTATGATAACCCAACTTCGTTATATTAATCCCAATAAATAATACAACAATCTAGGGCTCCCATAATAAGGATAATGGCCCTCAAATATCCATTGGTACAAAGATACAAAACTGAGGCTTGGTGTCAGTCTATCCACAATAAGATACTCTGACCATCTGGGTGATGTAGTGTGCTCTCTCATTTCCTCTCGTTCATACCCAATACTTTCTTGTTCCTTCGACTCCTGATATGCAGCATTGCCTCTATCAATGATCCAAGTCCATCTAGCTACTAAAACTCGTTTATCCAATATTCTCACTAGTTTTTCCTTAGTCCATCAGCGACACAACACATCAAGACTCCTATCAAGTTGTTCATAACTCCGTTTGTGAACAACTCTCAACTTCCCACTATTTTTCCTCAGTTACTTAGGGACTTCAACTTACTATATTCTTCCTAAACTACTCTAATGAAGTCTAACATAGGGCATAGAGGGCTACCGCCTATTACTGCAAGATGTCCATCTCTCACAATAAACACGGGCTAGGAGGACTGCCCATATTCTATTGTAGATATCCTTCTTCACACACAAGTCTAAGGCTACTCAAAAATTCTCCTAGCTAATCAAACCCTTGAGCTCTTCTTCTGCCACTCTAGCAACAACCTAAGTCCATGAAGATGGTGCACACCGAGCTCCAACTTGGGAAATATCACGTTTCCCTCCAATATACCATAAATTCCCAATCCACTTGTTCACACTTGGTCCACTCTCACGCTTCCCTCCAATGGGCCATGACTGTCCAATACATTGTCCTCTCCTAGGACACCATCCACCTACAAATCACATCAACTCAAGAGGACACAGACACTTTTTTTCTACAACCTTCTAATGCTCATCTTGACATACATAATTGTTATGTGCCTGCTCATAGGATGTCCACAAAGACATCTCATCCACTAGCATCCATTCATCATCAAGAGACCATCTACAACCATATTTTTGTTGCCCTCTTGCCTTAATTTTTGTGCTTCTAGAAGACTAGTTAGGGAACACCACCAGCCCTAACCCACTACCCCGAACTCATTGTATTCCTTTTCCCACTGTGTTACTCCTTCATCCTTCTTAATGCACTATTTTAGGCCATGGGGATCTCCACAAGTCTTTCTACAACCCACAGTCTTCTACAACAAGGAAAGACCTTTTCTCCTTCATCCTAATCTGGCTAGAAGTCAGTTTCCCTAAACTATCTTGAATCAGCTCAAAAATACCTTCTTACTGGCTTCTTCTATCCCAAACATCTGCGACCTCTCTCTACAATATATTTGCAACTTAGAAGGAGACAACCTTCTCCCCAAAATCATGCTAGATACCTCATTGCCCTATCCTTAGGTACGATTCCCTATTTCAGAGGTCATCTATGATATTATATGCCCATTGGATGTCAAATGAAATCACATAAGAACTATATTTATATATTCTTCTAGGGCAAGGTCTAGCCCAACAAATGGTCACCTCATGTCAGGGCCGACTTGACTTCTCTAGACCATTTTCCCACACTTAACTTCAAAAATTAATATTTTGACTTATAAACCTTAGATTTGGATGATTTTTGTTGTATTCGGTTTTTCTTGGCATCCTCTATCATCTCCATCCATCACATGTATAAATATCCTCATGGATTCACACCCATATGCTCAAATGGAAAACCCACAAGCTTGAGTTTCATGCCCATAAGCGACACTTGTATGCCAACTCCTCCATAATACTCAAGCCTAGGGTTTTGAGTACCTCCCAAGCTACAAACATTAACACTCCCTCTTGGTGAGGGAGGTACTTCCTGCACTAGGAACTCTCCATGAACATCATCTCTGGCAACATTATCCCATCTAGCGTCCATCACTATAGAATACTATGTAGAATGAACCCTGCAACCTCAGCAGTGCCTTTGCCTTATCATAGTCAAAAATGAAGATCCAAAACCTCCATAGAGTTTATCCCTCTAAGGCTAGACTCCATGTGATCCTACACGATCTCCAGTGGCTCATTCCTGTAAGCACTCATCCTCCTAGATCAAATACCACTCGTGCAAATCCCTCCAATATTGGATATACAACATCATGATCCGATGAAGACTCTAGCTTGCCAATATGTAGTCCATCACATGAAGCAATACTAATCATCTTGATCTCATCCATGCCAAAGAAATCCTCGAGTTGTCCCAACCATCCATGACAAGTCATGGGAATTCCATGATCAACAAACTGTACTACAACAAAAAAAAATTCACCAGGCTCTCCACAAATCCACCAGAACTCCCAACCAATCTCGCTGCCAAACTAATCAAGACCTCATATCCATGTCTTCAGTTAAACTCTCTGCTCCATGATCTAGAAAACCATAACTCCATTTGAGTTGCTTCGTTGTGCACACTCTGATTTTTGTCCCATAAAGTAGCTCAAACATGCTCTGATACCATGTTGATTTTCCACGATATTGGTGTCTAGGATAGAATCTTAAATAACTAATGCTACCAAACCAAGTATCAAAACGAAGCTACTTTGCATAGAAAAATATAAAAAATAGTAAATATACTAGTGCACAAAATATACATAACGTTTTACACAATTTTTTACAATAAACCAACTTCGTTATATTAATCCAATTGAATAATACACAATTTAGGGCTCCCATACTAGGGATAATGGCTGTCAAATATCCATTGATACAAAGAAACAAAATAGGGTCTTGGTTTTAGTTTATCAACAACCAATCTACCCACAACAAGATACATTAACCATCTAATTGATGTATCATGCTCTCTCAATTCCTCTCAGTCATACCCAGTACTTTCTCCATCCTTTGGTTCATGATCTGCATCATTGCCTCTATCAATGATCCAAGTCCATCTGGACACTGAACCTCGACTATCCAATTTTCTCACTAGTTGTGCCTTAGTCCATCAAGGACACAACACATTGAGATTCTTGTCGATTTGTTCACAACTTTGTTTGTGAACAACTTTCAACTGCCCATTGTTTCTCCTTGACTACTCAGGGACTTCAACCCAGTGTAATCTTCCTGTGTTTCTCCAATGAAGACTAAAATAGGGCATAGAGTGTTTCTCCTCGACCTATCACTACAATATCTCCATCTCTCATAATGAACATGGGCTAGGAGGACTAACCATATTATATTGTAGATTTCCTTCTCCTTACACAAGTCTAGGGCTACTCAAAATTGTTCTTGATTATCAGACCCTTGAGCTCTTCTTATGCCACTCTAGCAACCACCTAAGTCCATGAAGATAGTGCACACTGGTCTCCAACTTTGGAACTATCACACTACCCTCCAACAGACCATAAATTCCCAATCCACTTATCCACACTTGGTCCACTCTCACACTGCCATCCAATATACCATGAGTGTCCAATACGTTATCCTCTCTTAAGACACCATCCACCTGCAAATCATATCAACTCAAGAAGACACACACACTTTTTCTTTGCAATATTATACTACTCGTCTTGACATACATACAACTGTTGATGTGCCTGCTCATAGGATTTCCACAAACACACCTCCTCCACTAGCATCCATTCATCATCAAGAGACCATCTGCAACCATGTTGTTGCTGCCCTATTTCCTTAATTTGTGTGCATCTAAAAGACTAGTTACGGAGCACCATC
This sequence comes from Pinus tabuliformis, assembly GCA_031772625.1. Classification (NCBI taxonomy): domain Eukaryota; kingdom Viridiplantae; phylum Streptophyta; class Pinopsida; order Pinales; family Pinaceae; genus Pinus; species Pinus tabuliformis. The sequence goes on from CM062812.1 coordinate 282,600,597, forward strand.
AGCCCTAACCCACTATTCCAAACTCATTGTATTCCTTTTCCCACTAGGTTTCTCCTTCAGCCTTCTTCATGCACTGTTTTAGGCCTTAAGGACCTCCACATGGCTTTCTATAGCCCACAGTCTGCTACAACAAGGAGATACTTTGGTCCTTCATCCTAATCTAGCCAGAATTTAGCTTCCCTAAACTGTCTTAAATCAACCCCAAAACACCTTCTTGCTCGTTTCTTTTATCCTAGACATCTGCAACCTCTCCCTATAAGATATATGCAACTTAGAAGGAGACAACGTTCTCCCCAAAATCGTGCTATATACCTCCTTTCCCTAGCCTTAGATCCATTGCCCTATTTCAGAGTTAATCTATGATATTAGATTCCCATTGGTTGTCAAATGAACTCACATAAGCCCACTATTTATATCTTCTTATACGGTAACGTCTATCCCAACAAATGGTCACCTCATGTCAAGGTCGACTTGACTTCTCTAGACAATTTTCCCACACTTAACTTCAAAAATTAATATTTTGACTTCTACACCTTGGATTTAGATGATTTTGATTTCATCTGGTTCGTCTCGATGTCCTCTATCATCTCCATCCATCACATGTAGAAATAGCCTCATGGATTCACACCCATATGCTCGGGTACAAATCCCATAGGCTTGAGTTTCATGCCCACAAGCCACACTTGTGTGCCAACTCCTCCACAACCCTCCCACCTAGGGTTTAGAGTACCTCCCAAGCTACAAATCTCAACATGAAGGAATGTAAACTTAATCTATTAAAGCATTAAAATATCTAATATATAAAAGAAAGTAAATTTAATCTATGAAATCTTGTAAATTTAATCAAAAAAGAATTTGAAATATATTTCTATGAAAGCAAAAATTCTTAGTCTATCAAAGAAAAAAACTATAATCACAAATGAAAATGCCTTAGAATTTAAATATTTTTGTATTTTTATATTTTTCAAGTGCTTGATTTCAATATGGAAAAGATTGAAGTGATAATTAGAAACTCGGAAACAAAGTATCTATAACAAGTAAATAAATCAAATCCTAAGTGATCACTGTAATGTAAATTATTTTTTAATTAAAAATATTAGAGAATTATCAGAGAATTGTGATGACTTCAGAAACTAGATTTATTTAGGTTCAAAATGAGTGATCTATTTCTTAATTAGATGGAAAGTTAAAAAAAAAAAAAAAAATCTATTGTAATACTTGTTGGCGACAACATGAAATCTGAGAAAATACATTTGAAATATCATTGAATATCACCAAAACCATGATTTGTTTTGAAGAAATACCCACATTTTAACTAAATTGGCTCATTCTGCACAAAACCAGTGTTTTAGTTTTTCGAGATATGTCTTAGTTTGTGTAGAATTCCTTGTAGATTCAAACTACTAATTGTAATTTACTAAAACAATAGACTTGAATCTACTCTACTCATTAGTGGAAATAATTAAACAATCATGAAATCACAAAGCATACAAGAGAAAGAATTTTATCAACACATTACACAGTGATTTCTTAGGAAAAGCCACAGCTAAAACCCATGCTATCTATATATTGCATTAGTCCGAAAATATGAGAATATTACAATTCTTTTTCTCAAGCGTGAGCAACCTCCGCACTATCTCTATTTGTCTCACTGCTTCCTAGACAAGTCCAGGCCAATACTTAACCAATTTCTCACTTGCCCAAGTCTGTACTTCCTTATGTTGTTTCCTTGGGAATTATCCCCCTATTAATTAGGGAAAATCCTCAAAGGAATTGTGCAATCCATCATAGGCTTTACTCTGATTGCATGCACCATCTATACATTTCGGATTATTTAACAATTGATAGTACATTGTCCCTGAACTCCAATCTCAACTGGGTAACTCTCAGATTTGACATGCATGAGTTATTTATGAGTGAATCATCAGTTAACTAGTTTATCACTGTAGGCAACACCACACTACTAGACCCCCCACTAGTTCCTCCAAGAAGTGAAACTAGTTTAACTCACTTTGACTCAATTAAATTGAATTAATTAATTACAACTCAAAATAAACTCAAACAAGGCTCCTATAATGTAGGATACACTCTACATGACTCAAATTATACCCTCAAATCGAATTAACTGACCCAACTAAGTCAAATTAACTTAGTTAACTAATACAAGTTGTCATGTGATGTGGAATTACAATTTTATTCCTAATTTAATTCAAGGACAAAATTAAATCAGGATTTTCTTATTGCATTTTCAACATTTCTTTTTCCATTTTCAACACTCCCTCTCAACAATAAAGGGATTCAAATATATCTCGATCCAGTACCTATGGAATGTTTAGCATGTGGCACTTCTCATTGTTGTTGTTGCTACTGCAAAATCTACAACTGAAAAGAATTCAAAAATAAATCAAAGTTAAACATTGAATCAATTTGCAACTGTCTACTGGGAAAATTGTATTCCTTTTGACTCTGCCACTAAACCTCCTGCTCTGCTTTCAACTCTTCTCTGCACTCCTCAGTATCTGACTAACATTGATCCTCCTACTACTAAACACTATGGGCCCTCATCGCAAGGTAATGATCCATGAGACAAAAAACACCTCAATGGATCCTTCCCAAATTTCTGCACTCTTAGGACTATTGCTTCACATCGCCCCACCTCTCACTTTAAGGTATGGTTGCCTGTCCTCCCTCTTCCCACTTGGCTCAAAATTTCTTCCTACTAGAGGTCTCTGCTTTAGTGGATGTCTCCACTTGGCCTCCTCTTTCCTTCTCCAATTGTGGGTGCTCCACAATTTGTTGAGGCTGCTTTTGAGGCTTCACGTTGAGAGGTAATTCATGCTCCCTCTCAACCACCAAATCTCTAACATTTGCATTGCTCCTCAAGGCTTTACATGCATCTTGTACCTCAAGTGCATACAGGTTGTTGACTTTCACACCGATGTATTTCACCTGTCTCGTGGCAATGTGTCTAAGGAAAACCTTTCCTTTGCTAAATATCACATCGTAACCACGATCTTCCAATACCGCGACGAAAACAAGATTATTCTTTAGTCCTGGAACATGCATCACATCTCTAAGTCTGAGAGGGGAGCCAGAGTCCCTCTAAAAAGTAATTGTACCGATATCGGTCGTGCTATACCTCCCATCATCTCAAAACTCTATGTTCTACTTGAGGTTTTTCTCCTCCAAGTCACTGAAGAGATCTCTATTTCCTGTCAAATGGAACAAGGCATCATTATCAAGATACCACATGATTCCCGTTATTGTGCTTTCCATTCATGAAAAGAGAGTAAAATCAAGTTTTAATTGTGAACTTAGAGCTTCAGCTATTGCTGCTACTGCAGGCTCCTTCTTGTTAGCTTTCTTCTATGGACATTTTGCGGCATAGTTCCTGAACTCATGACAGTGAAAACACTTGATATTGGACAAGTCTTTCTTCTTTCCCTCCTCACCTTGGGACTTCTTTCCCTTGACTTTCTTTTCTTTGCTAACTAATGAAAAATCTTCTTCCACTTCTTAAGATGAGGTCCCATCTCTGGTGTTCCACCGAATCTCCTCTTGCACCAAGTCGGGCCACAAATGCTCCCATTCTAGTAGCTTCTCCCTCCCATTTACCGAATCCTAGTATTTTTTCCAGCTCTACAGAAGGCCTAGAAGTGTTAGGCTGACCAAATCATCTTTAGCAATTGTAACACCAACACTTCCAAGCTCATCGAGACATTGGGTGAACTTGGTCTTGGTCAAGTACTTTGGTATTGTGTCACCCTTCTCAATCTTGATTTTTCTGAGCTTGTCCTTTAGTGTCAGCTACCTATGGTCACTATTGTTTTTAAACAGGTTTGTCAAGGCCTTCCACGTTGCATATGGAGTCTCCTTACTGTGGAGGTTCAAGACAATATGATATCGAACTCCTTCTAGGATAATCCTTCTTGCCTTTGCAACACATTTTCTCCACTCTACCAGGTCTTGAGAATCAATTACTGGAGGCTTAGGAATATCTTTTCTATGAATTCCTTAAGTCCATTGCCTTCCAACGCTGCCTTCATCATGTTCTTCCAAGCAATATAGTTTGAACTACCCTCCAGGGAATATTTTAGTTTCAATCTATAAAACGACATCCTGTTGGCTCTGAAGTATGATATTGAAAATTCGATTTCACCTACAAAATACAAAATTTTATTCTCCTCTTCTAAAGTGATTTCTTCTTTGATACCATGTAGAAATTCCTCGTAGATTCAAACAAAATTGTAATTTACTAAAACAATAGACTTGAATCTACTCTGCTCATTAGCAAAAACAATTAAATGATCGTGAAATCGCAAAGCATGCAAGAGAAAAAATTCAATCAACACATTATACAATGATTTCTTGGGGAAAGCCACATCTAAAAGACCCTTCTATCTGTAGATTTCATTAGTCATAAAATATGAGAAGATTACAATGCTTTTCTCATGCCTGAGAAACCTCTGTACTATCTCTATCTGTCTCACTGCTTCCTAGACAAGCCCAGGGAAATACTCAACCAATTTCTCACTTTTCTGAGTCCCTATTTCCTTGCATTGTTTCCTTTTGAATTAGCCCCCTATTAATTAGGGAAATTACTCAAAGGAATTGTACAATCCATCATAGGCATTCCTCTGATTGCATGCACCACCTGTACAATTCAAATGATTATACAATTGATATTACATTGTGCCTGAACCCCAATCTCAATTGAATAACTCTTATATCTAACATGCATGACTTATTTATGAGTGAATCGTCAGTTAACTAGCTGATCACTGCAGGCAGCACCACACTACTAGACCTCCCACTAGTTCCTCCAACATTTGGAACTAGTTTAACTGACTTTAACTCAGTTAAATTGAATTAATTAATTACAACTCAAAATAAACTCAACCAGGGCTCCTATAATGTAGGAGACACTCTACATGACTCAAGTTAGACCCTCAACTCGAATTAACTGAGCTAACTAAGTCAAATTAACTTAGTTAACTAATACAAGTTGTCATGTGATATGGAATTATAATTTTATTCCTAATTTATTTCAAGGAAAAAATTAAATCAAGATTTTCTTGTTGCATTTTCAATAGTTTTCCCAAAAACTACGTTATAAGTTGACTAGTCGAAAATTGCTACTAATCTAGATGACCATCTTCAATCAAGTGCTAAAGGCTCATACTTGCAACATTAAGCAAATTCTTATTGTTGATCTACAAAAGAAACTAATTTTAAACATAAGAAAACTAATACTAGCACAACCACATAAATAAATGTGGTTGATATATGTCATAGGTGTCAACTTAATATATGCTATATTATAAACTCAATTTTCTTAATTAATATATTAATATATCAAATCTAAGGTTAATATAAAAAATATATAAGATTATAAATTCAAGGAATCATAAAGCCAAGGTATTTTTAATATTTTAAACCCAAGGAATTAAGAAACCAATGAGATTAATATTATAAACCCAAAGGATTAATAAACCCAAGGAATAAATATTGAAAATCCAAAGGAATAATAATAAACCAAAGGAATTAATATTAAAAACCCAAGGGATTATTAATATTACAAACCTAAGAAATCGATAAACCCAACACATTAATATTAAAAACCCAAGAGATTATTAATATTACAAACCCAAGCACAAATATTCATGGGGTTTAATATTATTCCCTTAGGTTTATTATTCCCTTGGGTTTAATATTATTCCCCTTGGTTTATAATCCCTTGGGTTTTTAGTATTAATAAATGTGATTTATATACGCTAATAGGCATATATCAACCACATTTAAATAGGCCTTAATGGATATGAATACAATAGTAATGTTAATATTGCTATTAATAAATACTTAAATATAATAATAATACAATATTAATGTTAATATTGACATTAATAAATACTATAATAATAAACTCAAACCTAACGGATTAATAAACCTAAGGGATTAATATTTAAAACCCAAGGGATTGATATTATAAACCTAAGGTACTAATCAACCCAAGGGTTTAATACTAAAAACTAAAAGGAATAGTATTAAACCCAAGGGATTAATATAGTAAGAATATTTTATATAAACCTTAAGATAAATATTCTAAATCCTAAAACAAACATGGTTGACCATCATTGATTTTCATATCGAGACAATCTTTGTCACAATGTGACCATGGTTGACCATGATTTATTTTCATATTGAGAAAAATTTTCTCACAATACGATGTTGGACCATGGTTGATCATGGTTTATATTCATATTCAGACAATCTTCGTCACAATGTGGTGTTGGACCATTGTACACCATAATTGGCCGTGGTTTACTATGTTTAACCAATGTTGATCATGATTGAACATGCTTAACCATGGTTGACCATAACTGACCATGATTGTTTTTCATATTTAGAAAATCTTTGTCACTAACACATATTGGGATAATTATAAACCTAAGGGAATAATAAGCCTAAGGGATTAATATTTAAAACTCAAATGATTAATAAACCCAAGGAATTTATATTATAAACCCAAGGGATTTATATTAAACCCTAGGAATAATATTATAAACCCTATCAATAATATTAAACCCTAAGAATATGAACCCTTGGATTAATAAACCTAAGGGATTGATATTATAAACCCAAGGGATTAATACTAAAAAGCCAAGGGAATAATATTAAACCCAAGGGATTAATATTGTAAACCCAAGGTATATAAAACCTAAGATAAATATTATAAACCCTAAAATAAACATAGTTGACCATGGTTGACCATGATTGATTTTCATATTGAGACAATATTTGCCACAATACGACGTTGGACTATGGCTAACCATAGTTCACCATGTTTGACCATGATTGACAATGGTTGACCATGGTTGATTTTCATATTGAGCCAATCTTTGTCACAATGCGACATTGGACCATGGTTGACCATGGTTGTCACAATGTGATGTTGGACCATTAGACAATATTTGACACAATGTGACCATGGTTAACCATAGTTGATTTTCATATTGAGACAATCTTTGTCACAATGCGACGTTGGATTGTGGTTGACAATGGTTCACGATGGTTGATGATGGTTGATGATGGTTGAAAATATTTGTCATAATGCAACGTTGGACCCTGGTTGACCATGATTAACTACGGTTGACCATGGTTGATTTTTATATTAAGATAATATTTATCACAATGCGACATTGGATCATGGTTGACCATGGATGACCATGGTTATTGACCATGGATGACCATGATTGACCATGATTGGCCATGGTTGACCATTGTAGATTTTCATATTGAGACAATCTTTGTCACAATCTGAAGTTGGACCATGGTTTATCATGATTTACCATCGTTGATGATGGTTGACCATGGTTGATCATGATTGACCATGGTTAACTATGGTTGACAATGGTTCATGTTCATATTGAGACAATCTTTGTCACAATGTGACATTGGACCATGATTGACGATAATTGATTTTCATATTGAGACAATATTTGTCATATTGTGACGTTGGACCATGGTTGACCATGGCTAACCATGAGTGAATATGGTTTACCATGGTCGATTTTCATATTATGACAATCTTTGTCACATCTGACATTGAACCATGATTTTCAAAATGTGACATCAGACCATGAGGCAATCTTTGTCACAATGTGACCATGCTTATTAACCCTAGTTGACCATGATTGATTTTCATATTGAGAAAATCTCTCTCACAATATGACGTTGGACCTTGGTTGACCTTGGTTGATATTCATATTGAGACAATCTCTATCACAATGTGGTGTTGGACCATAGTAGACCATCAGTGACCATGGTCAACCACAATCTTTGTCAGAATGTGACCATGGTTGACCATGATTAACCATGCTTGAGCATGATTGATTTTCATAATGAGAAAATATTTCTCACAATACGGTGTTGGACCATGGTTGACCATGGTTGATATTCATATTGAGATATTCTTCGTCAGAATGTGGTGTTGGACCATGGTACACCATAATTGGTTGTGGTTGACTATGTTTGACCAATGTTGACCATGATTGAACATAGTTGATCATGATTGCTTTCCATATTGAGAAAATATTTGTCACAAATGATATTGGGATTATTATAACCCAAGGGACTAATACTAAAAACCCAAGGGACTAATACTAAAAACCCAAGGGATTAATAAACCCAAGGAATTTATATTATAAACCCTATCAATAATATTAAACCCTAAGAATATGAACCCTTGGATTAATAAACCCAAGGGATTGATATTATAAACCCAAGGCACTAATAAACCCAAGGGATTAATACTAAAAACCCAAGGGAATAATATTAAACCCAAGGGATTAATATTGTAAACCCAAGGTATATAAAACCTAAGATAAATATTATAAACCCTAAAACAAACATAGTTGACCATGGTTGATTTTCATATTGAAACAATCTTTGCCACAATGCGACGTTGGACTATGGTTGACCATGGTTGATTTTCATATTGAGCCAATATTTGTCACAATGCAAGGTTGGACCATGGTTGACCATGGTTGTCACAATGTGACATTGGACCATTAGACAATATTTGACACAATGTGACCATGGTTATTGAACATGGTTGACCATAGTTGATTTTCATATTGAGACAATATTTGTTACAATGTGACGATGGACTATGGTTTATCATGGTTGATGATATTTGATGATGGTTAAAAATATTTGTCACAACACAACGTTGGACCCTGGTTGACCATGATTGACAACGATTAACCATGGTTGATTTTCATATTCAGATAATCTTTATCACAATGCGAAATTGGATCATGGTTGACCATGGTTATTGACCAAGGATGATCATGATTGACCATGGTTAACCATGGTAGAATTTCACATTGAGACAATATTTGTCACAATCCGACATTGGACCATGGTTGACCATGGTTGATCATGATTTACCATGGTTCAAGACGATGGTTGACCATGGTTGATCATGATTGACCATGGTTAACTATGGTTGACCATGGTTCATGTTCATATTGAGACAATCTTTGTCACAATGTGACATTGGACCATGATTGACCATGATTGATTTTCATATTGAGACAATCTTTGTCACAATGTGACGTTGGACCATGGTTGACCATGGCTGACCATGAGTGACCATGGTTGACTATTGTCAATTTTCATATTGAGACAATCTTTGTCACAATGCGACGTTGGACCATGATTGATCATGGTTGTTGAAATTTGACGTCGAACCATGAGGAAATCTTTGTCACAATTTGACCATGCGTATTAACCATACTTGACCATGATTTACCATGGTTGATCATAATTGATTTTCATATTGAGAAAATATCTCCCGCAATACGACATTGGACCTTGATTAACCATGGTTGATATTCATATTGAGACTATCTCTATCATAATGTGGCGTTGGACCATGGTACACCATAATTGACCATGGTCGACCATGTTTGACTAATGTTTACCGTGATTGACAATGGTTGTTCATTATTGACCTTAGTTAGCCCTGGTTGATCGTTATTGCTTTCCATATTGAGAAAATTTGTCACAAACCCATATTGGCAGTATTATAAACATAAGGGATTAATAAACCCAAGAATTTATATTATAAACCCAAGGGATTTATATTAAACCCTAGGAATAATATTATAAACCCTATCAATAACATTATACATGAGGAATATGAACCCTTAGATTAATAAACCCAAGGGATTGGTATTATAAACCCAAGGGAATAATATTAAACCCAATGGAATAATATTAAACCCAAGGGATTATATTGTAAACCCAAGCTATATAAACCCTAAAACAAACATGGTTGACCATGGTTGACCATGGTTTATTTTCATATTGAGACAATCTTTGTCACAATGTGACGTTGGACCATAGTTGACCATGATTGATTTTCATATTAAGAGAATCGTTATCACAACATGACACTGACCCATGGTTGACCATGATTGACGATGGTTGACCATGGTTGATTTTCATATTGAGACAATCTTTGTCATAATGCGACGTTGGATCAAGGTTGACCATGGTTGTCACAATGTGACGTTGGACCATGAGACAATCTTTGACACAATGTAATCATGGTTATTTACCATGGTTGATTTTCATATTGAGATAATCTATCACAATGAGATGTTGGACCATGGTTGAGAATAGGTGATGATGGTTGACCATGGTTCACATATCATTGGTGTTCATATTGAGACAATATTTGTTACAATGTGGCATAGGACTGTAGTTGACCATGACTATCCATGATTGACCATGGTTGATTTTCATATTGAGAATGATTGACCATGATCGATTTTAACATTGAGACAATCTTTGTGACAATGTGATGTTGGACCATGGTGGACCATGGTTGACCATGGTTGATTTTCATATTGAGAACATATTTGTCACAATGTGACATTGGACCATGGTTGACCATTAATATAAACCCAAGAGATTTATATTAAACCCAAGGGATTTATAATAACCCTAGGATTAATATTATAAACCTTATGAATATTATTATGCCCTAAGAATATGAACCTTTAGATTAATACCCCCAAGGATTAATATTATAAACCCAATGGTCTAACAAATAATAATAATAATAATAAAATAATTGATCCAATCTTTATAAATAAATATTAATAATTAATAATAGTAAATCTTTGTGAATTAAAAGTGTCTTTTTGTTTTGGTAAGTGGATTAGTGGCTATAAATGTCATATTATGTCTTTTAGAGAAATATCTACAATCCAACCAGAAATCATTAAATAAAGCTTTCAATTTGGTTTGGTGTAAGTCCAAAACTTATTTTTACAATAGTTTGATTATCATCCTCACACTTATTCCATGAAATAGGAGGTTTTAGAATATAATAAATTTTGATATTTAATTACATTAATTTCAATAATCTTATTATTATTATTTTAATGAAAATATCAAATAAAAATTAAAGAACAAAATATTAAACCTTAGGAATATGAATCTTTAGATTAATAAACACAAGGGATAAAAATTATGAACCCAAGGTATATAAACCCTAACAAAATATTATAACCCTAAAATAAACATGGTTGACCATCATGGTTGATTTCCATATTGAGACAATCCTTATCACAATGCAACATTGGACCACGGTTGATCATGTGTGACCCAAGGGAATTATAAACCCAATGGATTTATATTAAACATTAGGAATAACATTATAAACCCTATCAATAATATTAAACCCTAAGAATATGAACCCCTGGATTAATAAACCCAGGGGATTGATATTATAAACCCAAGGGATTAATACTAAAAACCCAAGGGAATAATATTAAACCCAAGGGATTAATATTGTAAACCCAATGTATATAAAACCTTAGATAAATATTATAAACCCTAAAACAAACATAGTTGACCATGGTTGATTTTCATATTGAAACAATCTTTGCCACAATGCAACAGAGGACTATGGTTGACCATGGTTGATTTTCATATTGAGCCAATCTTTGTCACAATACGAGGTTAGACCATGGTTGACCATGGTTGTCACAATGTGACATTGGAGCATTAGACAATCTTTGACACAATGTGACCATGGTTGATTTTCATATTGAGACAATATTTGTCGCAATGTGATGATGGACTGTGGTTGACAATGGTTAATGATGGTTGAAAATATTTGTCACAATGTGACGTTGGACTGTGGTTGACCATGATTGACCACGATTGACCATGGTTGATTTTCATATTGAGACGATCTTTGTCACAATGTGACATTGGATCATGGTTGACCATGGTTATTAACCATGAATGACCATGATTGACCATGGTTAACCATGGTAGATTTTCATATTGAGACAATTTTTGTCACAATCTGACGTTGGACCATGATTAACCATGGTTGATCATGATTTACCATGGTTCAAGAAGAAGGTTGACCATGGTTCATGTTCATATTGAGATAATCTTTGTCACAATATGACATTGGACCAGATTGACCATGATTGATTTTCATATTGAAATAATCTTTGTCACAATGTGATGTTGGACCATGGTTGACCATGAGTGAACATGGTTGACCATGGTTGACCATGGCTGACCACGAGTGAACATTGTAGACCATGGCTGACCATGGTTGACCATGGTTGACCATGGTTGACCATGGTTGACCATGGTTGACTATGGTTGGTTTTCATATTGAGACAATCTTTGTCACAACGTGACATTGGACCATGGTTGACCATAGTTGACCATGGTTGTCGAAATATGACGTCAGACCATGAGGCAATCTTTGTGACAATGTGACCACGCTTATTAACCACATTCCTCAAAAGTCTCCACGTCAGAAGTCTCCACATCTTTTGTCGAGGTATGCCACTAACAAGTTGTTCATGCAAGAAGTTTCTTATCATCTTTCCACGGGGTTATTAGGAGTTTTGCATAGGAAGAAGAAGGAACCTTGGCTCATTCTTCCTTTGCAAATTGGATTGTATGAGATCAAGAATTTGAAGGTTGCAGACACCGAAGGCAAGGAGATAGAGAAATTTGCATTTGGTCATTTGGACTTCAATCTGTATGATCCTAGGAATGTTTGCAAAGAACATTATGCGAGGATTCATTTCCAATGGCCAAGCGGGACATTTTACAGGCCCGAGGAGGAAAAGATGAAGAATTGTTACAATGCCTCCAAGTCCCATGAACTAGTCAGCTTCGCAGGAACATCACAGGTTACTCCTCAGAAATAATTCACTCTAGAGGAAAAACCAGCAGAAAGGAAAAACCGAGTGCACGAAAAGGGCAAGAGGAAAGTTTCACATAGTCCAGTGGAAGAGCAGAGCCACAAGATGAAATCAGATTCAATCATCCTGAAAGTGGCCATAACAACAAAAAATAGGAGGAAATTGAGGAAGGAGGAAGAAGAGATAAGAAAAGGGAAGAACAAGAGCAGAAAAGAATGGAACAAGGAAGGAAGAAACAAGAAGAAGAAGAAAACTGGAGAGTAGAATAAGAAGAACCAGCACGGAAACAGGTCGAAGAACAAGAGAAAAACCAGCTACTAGAAGAGGAGAGAAAACAGTTGTGGGAGAAGGAACTTGCTCAAGAAATTGAATAATTGATTTTGATTCAAGGCATGGAGGTGGAACCATAGCCGTTAAACCAATATGTTCATCTTATGTCAAGCACTCAATAGGTCACCATTTAGTCTCCCCCTCCTCTGACAGTAGAGCAAGCTCCAAGCGAAGAAGAGGAAATTGTTCCTCTTAATGATGGTCTAGTCATGGATACATACAAGAAAAATTATGATGAAATTCAGAAGAAGATTGTACAAGCGAGGAAGAAACATTTTTTGGATGATCTTACATCTCCAGCATTCATTAGAGAAAGGGTGATCGTAATAGATACCAGGAGAAATCCAAAATCCATTGTTACAACCAACTTGGCCTTCGCAGGTGCTACAAACTCAAATACAGAGTATCTCATGGCTGAGAATAGGCAGATGGAAAAGAACTTGCAAGTTGCAAGGAAAAAAATTCAGCAGCTCCAACAGAGATCTAGAAAGTAGCTCCTGCATAGGTATATTTGGAAGAACTTAGGGCAGTCATACTTGGTGAAGTATCAGCATTGGGAGAAACCATGCGAAGCCTTTAAGAAGAAATTGTCACTGTGCATAAAGAAGTTGGCCACTTGCATGACATACAGAAGAACTGAAAAGATAATGGTAAAGCCCTCAAGGTTGTCCATATAGCCATCATTTTCATGTATGAGTGGTCAATGCAACATAAAGGGGCACCGTCCGAATTGGCAAAGAAATAAAGGCAACAAGCAGAGTTGGAGAAAGCATAAGTTAGGGTGATCATCCATATTAACAAACAACTTGCCTCATTCATCACCAACATTTAGGCCTCATATGCATGAGTATACAATAGCGTGGATTGCATGGTGAAATCACACGATACCCCTTCAGTTGGTTCACTCATCGAAGCCAAGCGCAAGAATCAAGTCAAGTAGGAGGTTGAATATTACTTGGACCAAATCAAGAAGATCACCACCAAGGAAGATATAGAGGTGAACGAGAAAAATATGCAGAAGTACATTGGTGGCCCTATCCAGATCAACACCAGGTTTCTCCTGTTAAAGAAGGAAATTTAGACCGGTTCTAAATCAATCTACCCAGATACAATGGAGGATAGAGTCTACTTCCATCTTGATCCCATCATACAGTTTAGGGAAGACATCGCACAGTACAAGGCTTGGAACCACTATGTGACCAAGAAACTACAAGTTAAAGTGGTTGAGCTAGAGTTTCCCCAAACTCAAGCTTAAATTTTTTTGTCTTATTTGGTTGTCTAGTTGACTCTACCCAATTTTGTCTTACATGGGTATGAGCATATTGTAATATTCTTTTGTAATAAATTGTAAGTGAAATTCCAAGTGTCAATTGTGGAATGTGAAGAGTCATTCTGTAATGAAGGCTAAAGATCATGGTTGGAGGAATTCAAACAGTCATAATGGAAGTGAAAGAGTCACAAAGGGAGATGAATAGTCAGCCCTTTCATTATAAATATACCCTCATTAGTCATGTAAAGGGGTTTTGGCTGAGATTTTGGCTTAGGAGTAGAAGCTTGGGAGTTTTATTGAAAGCCTTGGCTTCTCCGTAGCATAGAGGGAGTATCTTTGTTTGGAGGAACAGGTGTTGGCTTCATGTTCCACTATTGGGACTAGTGTTTCGTCAATTGTATGTGTATGCTTGGGACTTTCACTTTAATAAAGCTCAAAGACAACGCATTTTCATGCATATGTTTTGAATATAGTAGGACTATTCTTGTTATGTTTGCAATATATGTTATTCCATTTGCAATCATGCTTATGAACTATTTTGTTTGAATTATTATGAACCATGTTGAATACATGATGTTGTATATTCCCATCATGGTTAAGTTGTGAAATATTATGCAAGATAATTTTTGAAACATTTTATGCTCATATGTTCCTTTCAAGTTTCGTACTATTACAGGATTCTAAGGGGCTCACTCACTTTTCCCCTCATTGTGTTATAACCTTTCATGCATTGCACTTGACCCTTCACAGAGCTATATATGTGTTTCTCCAAAGTCGTGAATACTTCATTATACGTGTTATCACAACCAAGGCATAACCTTAGAACCCACTATTCTGGCAACTGAGTTGTATTCTGGACGGGGCTCCTATTCCAAACAGTGTGAGGTCTAATTGGGACTTCATATTGAGGAGACCCCCTGAATGTTGGTAGTTCCAGCACCATCAAAATTTATGGCGCTAGAAGGAGGGACAAATGACAAGCTGATCTCGTGAAGTATGTTTGAACGTTCCTTAACTTTTTATGGATTCTTCCCATATCTTAACCCAAACATGTTTTTCCAAAACTACAAATCTGAAAGTGCCCAAGGGGATAATTAATGACTTGTCAAATCTGAAGTTTGATGGCGAGGGTGGAACATCCATTCTGAAGCACACCACTTTCTTTCTTGAATTTTGCACTCATCACGATATTCACTATGAGGAAACTGCTTGCAGGTTGGTCGTTCTCACATTGGAAACATGTATTAAGGAATGGTATTGCATATTTCCAACTGCTTCTATTCACTTTTTTGAACATCTTGTCAAGGAGCTTTATCATGCCTTTGACAGGTATGATTATAAATATGTTTATAGAAAAACCATGCATCTAAGAAAAGCACACCATGAATCTCTTAATGATTTTCATGATCTCTTTATCCTTTTTTGTTATGAATTTTCTAAAGATGATTTTGATTGGAATTTTATCAAATATAAGTTCGAATTTCTTTTTCATATTTTGATGAATCCAACAAAATATGAATCTTTTGAAAGTCTCCCAACATATATTGGTTATGGAGCTCTTAAATTTGCGATGAAGTAAGTTTTTATTCCAAGTGACTCATCATCTTCTTCTCATCAAACAACTCCATTTCCAGAGAGGTTGGAGAACTTGATAGTCCATCCGTTGATTTACCACCATCTTCTCCCACCCCACATATTCAAAATTTAAATGCAAGTTTGGACTGTGGATATGATGTTTCTAGTGATGATCTTTCTCCTTATCCTCCATCTGTTGGTTCCTTTGGTCCTCCTGATTGTGAGTTGTTATATCCACCTATTTCAATCATTTCTTCTGATGTTCATGAGGATCAAATTCAGGATGGAGTTAGTGTTGTCCAAAAAACTTGTGATATCATTTATGATGATTATGTGTGGGATTCCATTTCTGAACAAGAATCTGTGATCCAAGTTGATGTTTCTCCTTTTTCCCCTCTCCCTCATTATCCTGACATCTTCCACGATTTTGTCATACCTATTGTATCTTTCGAAGAATCAATTTCTAACGATGTTATTTCTGATCACACTCAGGACTTGTGGAATGTCAGTTTTACATCTAAACTTGGAGAGGGAAAATCTTCGTTTCTTGATCTCTCCCATCCATCATCTGATCATTGTGAAGAAACAGAGAGTGATTTTTTTTGTTTTCAATCTCCCCCTCTCTATGATTCATCAAATCATGAGGATCCTTTTCTTCTTGACAATGGATTTTATGATCATAGCTTTCATGATCTATTCATCGAATCATTTAGTCACGACTTTGCATTTTCTACTATCAACTTTTCTAAGACACCAATTTTCAATGATCTACCTTATGATATCTTAGAACTATCACAAGTTGTCAAGACACTTTAGACTGCGATGATGGTTATGTCAAGTTCTCGCAGTCTTAATTCTAGTTCCAATCATGATCATGATAGTTCTTTATCTCTCAAGAATCATCATCATATGAACGTGAAATTTGAAAATCAATCTTTTTCACATCCTCCATCTATTTTTCATGATCCTATCGCTCAATCAGTGGAGGAGTTATACCTAGAAATCCCATTAGCAAAATGCAAGTTTTCCACTTTCTTTGTGTTTTCCAACTTTGGAATTTCATAAGAATGCTTTTGCATGTCATATTGTAGAAATGTGTACGAACACAATCATGCATCCACAAAATGTTTCACATATGCTTTCTTGATGTATTTTTTTGCTTGCATTTTTAGCCTTTGAATGTTGTAGCATGTCGTGATTTATCTTTCTTATCTAGTGTTATTCTTTAACATCTTTCTTGTTGTTGATTCCCTCACCTATATAGATCAGTCTATGCTTCGATGGTTACACTGAAAGTTTCATTTCACGTGAGCCTAGCATATTCTCGGCTAATTTAGAAATAGGGGTAGTTTTGTTTCTTTGTTTTTCTTTGGTTTTGATTTGCTTTCCACCCTACCCCTTTCTTTATTTTCCATTGAAAATATCTTCCGCATGAGATCGTGTTTGGTTTCTGAAGCAAACATGGTGAAGTTTAAGAGGAAATTGTGCTATTGTCAATGCTTGGTTATATGTGTATTCCCTCTCTTTACATGGGCCTTGCACCTTTTAGTCAATGATACCCTGATGGAAAATTTGTTCTTTCTCGAAGAGAACCGTAGTGGAATCATGATGTTCTCGAAGAGAACCATAGTGGAATAATGATGCTTGAATCTATAACTAATGCCACCTACTCTAAACGATGTTAATGATTGGTTGGTTTTTCCTTGTCAACTAAGTCGAGTAGAGTAAGGAGGGGAGGAAACTTTAATAAGTGAACTATATCTCAGAGGTGTATAAATATCCTTCTTTGAAGGGACAACCTCCTCTACTCTCAATAAGTTGGGATCCCTCTTCTACCCCATGGAATCAAAAGAGTATGCATGGTTCTATGAATAAAATGCAAAAAATAAATAAAGAGTGAAGAGAAAGGCTTCTTACATAGGGAGGTGAAGCAAGAAAATTCGTTGGGATACTGTCCAGGCTCGCTAGCAGCGAAGTAATGTTTGTGTCCCTGAAGTGACTCCATTGGGGTACTTTCTAGGACTGTTGATAGTGAATCAACACCAGAGATGAAAACCAAGACTCTGATAATCCTCTTTCACTTGTGTATCTATAAACTTCCCATCCCCAATCTAAACAGCTGAGTTTGACTTGTCTTTGTTAGTGTGTCACCGGTGAAGAGAATGATAGGGACTATATATTTAATTTGAGCTAAGGAAAGAAGATATGGTAACCAATGAAATAAACAATACTTCCTAAAGAGTTATACTTGGTTTACATGAGTTAAGACCCATACAGAGAGATGGAATTCTACCAGTGTGTCACCAAGTGTTATAGCTGCTACAACTACCCTCCAAAATGTTGCCCGTGTTTAGATTTTGGAGCGTCCCTTCTACCCAGAGGAACTCATCATTCACTGTCATCAAGTATTCATGATATCTTAAAGACTTATCTTTCCATGCAGTGCTTGTGATGTCTTGTTTTGATCCCAACCAGAACCTTTTCAAACACAAGTCATATCTTGCCCTGACATTATAGTTTTATTGGTCTTCCCTTTAGAAATTGCATAATCTTGGAAGGAAGACCAACCTTGAGCTCAGAAACTACACAATCTTGAGAGGCAGGCCAACCTTGAGCTCATAAATTATGCAAAATTTTTCCCCACCCTCAGAAACTGCGTAGTTCCCTAAGCCAAGGAGTTTCTCAGTCCCTTGTGGTTGGGAATTGCAAAATCCTTCTTCACAATGTGAATGGCCACTTTCTCGAAAAAGAAAAAATAAAAAATCTAAAATGAAATCCATAGAAAATAGGGAGTGGATAATTAGTTTCCCCAAGAGTGGCACAAGTTGTTATTTTTTACTTTCCACCAAGTGTCGCTTTTTCCTTGATTTTAGGCATGTGTCATAAACCCTAACCAACCTAGATATATATAATAAATTCCCATAGATCTCATTTGAACTTTTTATCTTAGATATTTTAGCTTCCCAAGGAGATCAAGGAACCTTCGATGGAGTTTGTGGTGCTTTTTTGGGTGACTTTTGATTTTGTCGTCTATTGTCTTTTTTTTGTTGCTTTTTTTCGTTTCACTTCTGTGAGTGTTGTTTTGCTTGTTTATTTTCATAATTTTTTGTGTTTTATCTTATATTAGCTTTTACAAGTGTTTATTTAATCCTTCATTCGCTTTTTACAAGTGTCACATCAGCCTCTTGTTTTTACCCATTAGTGGTTGTCATTTTGGTGACTCCCTGTGCATGTTTGTTTTTCCTTTTGCATGTTGATCTTCTGCACTTGATTTTCACTTTTCTATATTTCCTTAGTTAGATCCACACTCTTACTTGCACTATTACTCAAATACGCCACTTTCCCATCCTCTTCCTAGTCATATCTTCCCCTTACTTGGGCATCAGTGTCCATGATCAACTTTGCATTGTGAAACTCCAAGGCTCAAGTATCGTGCTTGGCCTCAGAGACCACGTAATGCATAGTCCCTAGCTTTACCCAAATGCACATTATATAGTTCCAAGGCTCAAGTTCCATCCTTGGCCAATGAGATTGTGCAATGTGTAATATCTCCCTCAATCTTCCCAGGTTGAGACTGTGCATTGCACATCCTCAAGCCTCAATCCTCTTCATTAACTGCTGAGATTGTGCAATGCATAGTTCGCGAGGCCAGTTTCTTCCCTCAGTCTAGGAATGACATAGTTTTCCCTCTCAGTCTTGTGGTTGTTGCCTTGATCTTTCTTTGTGAGTCATTTTTGTTGAGCTAATTTATGTTTTCCATGAGTACATTTTTCTCCTAAAGGTACTGTAGCTTTTGAGCACTTGCCTTGATCAGTTATTATCACTATGGCTCCCAAGAGATCTATCTCAAAGGATGCTATAGAAAGAAACATCAAGGAGGCAATTGAGAGTACTCCAGTGAATTTCCTAGTTTTCTTAGAAACTCAGTTATTTATAGATAAATAGTTAGACATTACATGGCAGAAGGTGGATGAGGTATTCTCAGCAAAAAAATTCAAATCAGATCTTGAAGATCGACAAGTTTACATCAATGTCCAAATGTCAAGATTACACAAGATTGCATGCAGGTACTTAGTTTTTCCATGTGCATACATTTTCAACTAGATACTATGTCATACGGATAAAAAGACCATGACTCTTAGTAGTGCCAGTGGAAAAAGTCTTTCCTCTATCCTGGCATATAATTACTAGCTTATGTATCATTTTCCGATGCCAAAATCACTCATGGATTCCTACTTTTATGCCATCACCAACTACCTGAGCACAAAGGATGTCATCAAAGATTAGGTGAAAGAGCCTTCCAAATTCTGCCAAACACCTAGTAACACTTACAATACCAAATATCTCAAGAAGGCTTATAAGTACTTGATAGCCTTATGTTGTTAGATCTATGGCCAAAGTAGTACTAAGACCTTTCTAGAAGGTTGGGCATTCTTGATTAATCAAGTTGTGAATGAAGGAAAGTTATTCAACTAATCAGATTTTCTGGCTCAATAGTTTAGAGTTCATGTGACTAATGCTAAGAAACTTCCGAAGGGTAAGTAACTCAAATTCTACAAGTCTTCTTACTTACTGGATGCAATATGTGCTCAAAATTCATTTCCTGGCATGAATTGGACCTGGTCACCAAGAGAAATTGTCATGCACATTTACTGCAAGCTACTTTTAGAGTGCGGTTACAAAGGAGTAATTTAAAATTTGACTAATCACTTCATCATTCCATTGTACAAGTTAATATTTGAGGAAGAGACACCTTGCATGTCCCGTTAGGCAATAGAAGCAGTGTTAGAAATAGCAGATTGGTTTGCCTCACCGGGGTACTTTCCTCATTGTGTTTGGTGGTCATAAGTCTCCATATATTCTATGGAGGTATGCCACCAACAAGTTGGTCATGCAAGAAGTTTCTTATCATATTTCCACAGGGTTATCAGGAGTTTTGCATAGGAAGAAGAAGGCACCTTGGCCCATTCTTCCTTTGTAAATTGGATTGTACGAGATCAATAATTTGAATGTTGTAGACATCGAACGAAAGGAGATAGATAAATTTATGTTTCATTGTTTGCACTTCAATCTATATGATCTTAGGAATGTTTGCAAAGAACACTATGTGAGGATTCATTTCCAATGGCCAAGCGGGACATTTTATAGACCCGAGGAGGAAAAGATGAATAATTGTTACAATGCCTCCAAGTCATGTGAAACAGTCAACCAAGTACGAACATCACAGGTTACTCCTCAAAAATAAGTCACTCCATAGGAAAAACTAGTAGAAAGGCACAACCGAGTGTGTGAAAAGGGAAAGAGGAAAGTTGC
Organism: Pinus tabuliformis; assembly: GCA_031772625.1. Classification (NCBI taxonomy): domain Eukaryota; kingdom Viridiplantae; phylum Streptophyta; class Pinopsida; order Pinales; family Pinaceae; genus Pinus; species Pinus tabuliformis. Next base: position 282,621,840 of record CM062812.1, read on the forward strand.
ACATAGTCCAATGGAAGAGAAAAGTTGCAAGATGAAAGAAAATCTAATCATTCTGAAAGCAACCATAACTGCAGAAAAGAGAAGGAAATAGAGGAAGCAGAAAGAAGAGATGAAGCAGAGGGAAGAACAAGAGCATAAAAGATTAGAAGAAGAAAGGCAGAAACAAGAAGAATAAGAAAGGCGAAGAATGGAAGAAGAAGAAGCATCACAGAAACAAGTTGAAGAACAAGAGTAGAATCAACTACTAGAAGAGGAGAGAAAACAATTGCAGGAGAAGGAAATTGCTCAATAAATCAAAGAACTAATTGTGATTCAAGACATGGAGGTGGAACCGAAGCCGCTAAACCAAGATGTTGATATTATGCCGAGAACTCAATAGGTCACTATTTAGTCTCCCCCTCCTCTGACAGTAGGGCAAGCTCTAAGCGAAGAAGAGGAAATTATTCCTCTTAATGATGGTTCGGTCATGGATACGTACAATGTAACTTACAATGAGCTTCAGAAGAAGATTGTACAAGTGAAAAGGACACATTTTCCAAACGATCTTACATCTCCTACATTCATTAGAGAAAGGGTGATTGTAATGGATACCGGGAGAAATCCAGACGCCATTGCTATAGCCAACTTGTCCTTCACATGTGCTACCAAGTCAAATACAAAGTATCTCATGGATGAGAATAGGCAAATCATAAAGAACTTGTAGGCTACAAGGAAACAAATTGAAGCAGAGGTCCGGGAAGCATCTCCCACATAGGTATATCTGGACGAACTTAAGGGAGCCATACTTGGTGAACTAAGTCACTTGACACAGGGATTCGAGATTCGACAGATACAGGGATTTGAGTATCGGATACGCACACTTCGACCCCCCGGAACAAGACACATTTGGATACATTAATATATATATTAAAAATTAGATATTTCTTACACAAATTCTCATTAATGAAACAAATTCATTGATTTCAAACATATATCTTCATCTAGATGTAAGATTTACAAATTAACATTATGCATACAAATACAATTGTGACATAAATGATAAATCATAATACATATTCAATTCATCAATGATCCAATAGGAGAAAGAAAATATAGTAAGATAAAGATATTGTAGTTTTCTCATTAAGTCATTAAAATCAAAATGTGTTACATAGGTAGTGTAATGGCAGTGGAAAATAGAAATGTCAAATACAAAACAACTACAAGTATACAACCCTCAAGGTAGTAGGTAGCTCATGACTCATGAGTCATCAATCCTCATAGTCATCATCAAAATCAGTATCATTCTCCTAATCATCATGGTCACCACTGCTCTCCTTTGCTGCATCCTCCTCCTATGTATCCAAACTCATCTATGCATTTTCTGGTGTGAAGGATGACCCCTTTATAGTATCACCATCATCAAATCTTACAGGCTCTAGCACTGGATCATTGAGATCCAAGTTGGCCAACCCCAACTCAACACTACTGTCCAGACCCATATCATCAGGAAAGACATACCACATCTTTATCTTTCCCTTCAACCACTCATCCCTCTAACTGTAAATAAGATGAAGGTTGGTGTACACAACCATTGTCTCTACCCTGGACTGCTCAAGCCTGCTTTTCTTGACACTATAAAAATTCCCATATGTGCTCAAATTCCTCTCGTAACAAGTGGATGAAGTCACCTTAGAGAGGAGCCTCATGGCTAACTTCTGTAGAGGAGGGCTTGTTGCACCATGATTTTCCCACCAAGAATAGGGCTTCTTAGCCCCCCTATCTCTAATCATATCAAGGGATTCCCTATCCTGAAAAACCCGCCTGAATGCATATTTCCTCCCCTGTGAGATTTCACCATCCATGTGAGGAGGGAATCTGCGAGAAGGTCAACCATTCAGCCACTCATGGCTATAGTATTTTGGGTTTAATGAGTGATCCAAAAATGTAAAGGTGTGCAATTCTTGTCCTATCTACTGACAAGAATATCCTTTATAGTGGTGAAGAATGGCTCTGGTGATGTCTCATACTCAAGGCACTCACTCTGTAGAATAATTCTCCTCACAGACTCAATCATGGAATCCCATCCCTCATAAACCTCTCCCAGGATGGGCTTGTCTGTATCTGCAAATCGATGCAAAGAAATGATAGGGTCCATGATCTGAATAAGTAGATCTACCCTCTTCCACCAAGCATCATCTAAAAATGTGTCTTTCACTCTTTTAGAGGCTACTTGACCTGTCTTTCTCCAAAAAGACCAAAACTCTAAAATAACCATGGCCCCAAGAGTGATCTTGACCTCCCTCAACCTCGTCAACATGATGAATGAAGAGGCAAACCATGTATCCACAATCTTCAACAATAATAGTTTGTTGTACTCCTTGTAGATAGTGAGGGAATTTGTATGATTTTGTACAAAGTTACGGATACGATGTGCATCCTCAATAATGTTACTAATCCAAAGCACATAATAAGCAATGGATTTCAGTGCTAAGTTCACCGAATGGACAATGCAAGGTGTCCAAAACACTTATGGATATTTAGCTTCCACAACCATGCCAGCAGCCTTGTAAGCAGGTGCATTATCTGTAATGATTTTCACACAAGAATCAACACCTACATCTTCAATAACTTTAATAAACAACTCACCCATACATCGTGCATCTTTGTATTGTCCAAGTGCATCCACTGCTTTCAAGAAAACTGGACCATTCAACGAAGACACCATGAAGCTGATGAGTGGGTGTTGTGCTGGATCTATCCATCCATCAGAAATAATGCTAACCCTAGATGTTGGCCATGATGCTTTAATAGGCTCAAGCATTTTTTCTACCTCTTTTTTTGCCTTCGTCAACAATGTGGTTATAAGCTTCTCAGACCCAGGAGGCACATACCTTGATGGAGCCCCTTGAGTTAGAGCTCGGCACATATCAATAAATAGAAGTGAGCGTGCAACATTAAAGGATATGAAGTATTGATAGAAAAAAAGGCAATGGTGAGATCAAGCTCTTCCTGTTTCTCCTTTTGAAAAATCTTTTGCATTGGACTGAGTGAAATTGTTTTTCTTTTTGTTGCTTGTCCCCCACCAAAACTCTCAAATGGGAATTTGTTGCTTCTTTTCCTCAAGAATGGAAGGGTGTCATCATTCTTGGTTTTTTTAACTATTTTGCAGCCACATTTTCCATACCAACTTTGGACTCTCTTAGCATTTATTTCCTCTTTGGTAAAGGAACATTTGCACAAGCTCTAATTCCACAACGTGGTAAAGCCAACAAATGACCATTCACACGGAAATATGTGCTCCTGAAAATATTGCGGCAATAGTGACATTTCCAAATCACATTGCCACCTCCCTTCACCTTATTGGGTGGCCCTTTCTCTCTTGTGATATATTTCCATAAGGGATATTTGTCAATGTTACATTGAAAAGGGAGTCTTCCCTTAACATTACTTGCAATAGAGGGATTACTTGCAACAGACTGATGAAATTGGGAGAGGAGGGGCATCTTCAATGGGGAAATTATTCCCCTTCCTTTACCCCTCCCCTGTTGCCCTTGATTGAGCCATGAATGCTGTAAAAAAATAAAACAAAAATGCAGAAATTTGTAAAATAAATGCATATGAAAATTGTTGTAATAAAAATGCAAAAAAAAATAGAGAGAAAATGCACTTACCTATTTCTTGAATGTCCTTGAAAATGCTCCCACACTCTTTTCTCCTTCCTCCAAAACACCCACAACAAACTCACAACAAACCCACAGAAAAATAGGCAAGTGAAAGTGAAAAAAAAGGCAGCAAACTCGACTTTTAACGTCGTGCGGGTCGCTTTTTTCATATTCATGTCTGAAAATCGGGACAGGTCATATCCCAATTGGGACACGATCCGTATTTGATCGTGTCCCAATTAGACACAAGATGGCCTGATTTTCGGACACGAATCGGGACGAACCGTGTCCAATTCGTTGGATTCATGATTCGTAGGTCGTGGGGGATGAATCTGGTTTCATAGTTGGTGAAGTATCGACATTGGGAGAAACCATGCAGAGCCTTTATGAGGAGCTTCTCACCATGCATAAATCAGTTGTCCGCTTGCACAACATGCAACAAAAGTCAAAAGATAATGCTAAAGCCCTCAAGGTTTCCCATACACCCATCATTGTCATGCATGAGTTGTCAATGCAACACAAAGGGGCACCGTATGAATTGGAAAAGAAAATAAGGCAACAGGCAGAGCTGGAGAAAGCACAAGTTTGGATGATCGTCGAGAGTAAAAAACAACTCTCCTCATTCATCGCCAACATTCAGGCCTCATATGCACAATTATACAATAGCATGGATTTCATGGTGAAATGAGACAAGATCCCTTCAGTTGGTTCATTCATCTAAGCCAAGCACATGAATCAAGTCAAGGAGGAGGTTGAAGAATACTTGGACCAACTTAGGCAGATTTCCACCAAGGAAGATCCGAAGGTGAATGGGAACAATATGTAGAAGTACATTGGTGGCCCTATCCAGATCAACACCATGTTTCTCTTGCTGAAGAAGGAAATTTAGATTGGTTCCAAACCAGTATACCTAGATACAATGGAGGCCAAAGTCCACTTCTAGGCTGATCCCATCACATAGTATAAGGCTTGGCACCACTATGTGACGGAGAAACTACAAATTGAAGTGGTTGAGCTGGAGTTTCCCCAAACTTATGCTTAACTTGTTTTGTCTTATTAGGTTGTCTAGTTGACTCTTCCCAATTTTGTCTTACATGGGTATGAGCATATTGTAATATTCTTTTGCATTAAATTGTAAGTGAAATTTCCAAGTGTCAATTGTGGAATGTGAAGATTCATTTTGTAATGAAGACCAAAGGTCATGGTTGGAGGAATTCAAACAATCATAAGGGAAGTCAGAGAGTCACAAAGGGAGATGAATAGTCACCCCTTTCATTATAAATATACCCTCATTACTCATGTAAAGGGATTTTGTCTTAGGAGCAGAAGCTTGGGAGTTCTTTTTAGAGCCTCGGCTTCTCCGTAGCATAGAGGTAGTATCTTTCTCTGGAGGAGCAGGTGTTGGCTTCATGTTCCACTATTGGGACTAGTGATTCATCAATCATATATGTATTCTTGGGAATTTCACTTTAATAAAGCTCATAGCCAACACATTTTCATACTTATGATGTGAATATAGTAGGACTATTCTTGTAAGGTTTGCAATATATGTTATTCCATTTACGCTAACGCATATGAACTATTCTATTTTCATTAGTATGAACCATGTTTAATTCGTGTTTTTATAGATTTCCATCATGGCTAACTTGTGATGCATTTTATGCTCATGTGTTCTTTTCAAGCTACGTACTATTACAAGCTTCTAAGGGGCTCACTCAATTTTCCCCTCATTGCATTAGAACCTTGCATGCATTGCACTTGACCCTTCACGGAGTTATACACGTTTTTTTCCAAAGTCACGAATACATAATTATATGTGTTATCATAGCCAAGGAATAACACTAAAACCCACTATTTTGGCAACTAGGTCATCTTCGGGATGGAGCTTTTATTCCAAATGGTGTGAGGTTTAATTGGGACTTCATATCAGGGAAACCCCCTGAATGTTGGGAGGTCCGGCACCATCAACAGGTCATATCAAAAAATATTTAAGACAATAACATTACTATTAAACATGTTTTTTATGTGTTGAATATGAAAAATGGGAAAACACATATAGAATCATACAAAACAATCATCATTAGTGGTAAAATGTTTGAGGAACACAAATCATTGTTGGGAAATAATTTTCCTCCTAGTTATAAGTAACCTTGGCATGATTTCCACCCCTAAGTTAAATGTATGAATTGACAATGGCATCAATATTTTCTTCACTTGGGCATAAACTCCTAATATCACATACAAAACTTTTTAGCCTACTTAGTAACCAAATTAGAAGATTGTGGCAATACAAGAGTAAGCTGTAGCAATCCATTAGGCACTTGTTAGGTTAAGTATTATTCAATCATTCCCATGCAAATGTTTTTCTTAAATAAAAACTTTTACACCACCAACCTATACACTAAAATGAAATGTTTTTAACCCTAGATTAAGTAGTATTCAATCATTCCCATGCAAATGTTTTTCTTAAATAAAAACTCTCACTCCACCAACCTACATACTAAAATCAAATTTTAACAATAAATTAAGTATTATTCAATCATTCCCATGCAAATGCTTTTCTTAAATAGAAACTCTTACTCCACCAACCTACACACTAAAATGAAAGGTTGTTAACACCTCTTAACAACTATATGTTTCCCTTCACTAACATCCCTTACCAAATGTAGCAAAAAAAACCACCCTCCCACTTTTCTAAGGGAACATTGAATAAAAACTTACGTGATAACATCTTTAGATTATTCACATCAACAAGGATGCTCTCAAAACAAAATGAAAGCTTCATTATTAGTCTTTGCCAAGGTGGGACTCGAGCAATTTATTTGACTGTTGACCCCTATTAGTTTAACATTGATCAATGCAACTTATAATATTTAACTTTGAAAAATAAGTATTTATTTTTCAATATTATTGAAAAACTATTTTTCAAACATTTGATTGGACCATAACCCAAAGGCCTTATTATAGCCTTTGCACAGTACAATGCCACGTGGATAATTTCCTTACATATTTTATGCCATAATTTATGGAAATGGTTGCAATATTCATGCATGGATTTTAGATATTTGTTTAGTGAATTTTTATTCTTAAGATTTGTATAAAAACCATCCAAAATAAAATCCATGAAAATAACTCATACTCAAGTAAATAACATATTTACCATCAATTACTCCCCGTCGTAATTTAAGAAAGTCTTTACATGAAAGATGGATAGGAATATGATGTAAATAAATGATGTAGGAACATAAAATCCCAAATCAAAGTTGAAATCTTAAACCTTCCAAAAGGTGCAAAGTGGCCAAGATGATGTGATTTTCCTCAATATTCGCGTAAAAAGTGATAGGGTTTGTTGTGTATTGTTATCATATTGAACGATCTTAGGGGTAGGGTAAAAGTTGATAGGGTTTATTGTGTACTATTATCATATTGAATGATCCTAAGGGTAGGTTGAGGATAGATCAAATCCTTGTGTTCTCTCTTATATTTGTAACCCTACAATCATAGATGGTAGAAAATTTGAGAGGCCAATACAATGTAAGTTCAAGCTAAGGATAGTGAGGCCAAGCGAGGTCTTAGTATGTAATCGAGCTCAATATTAATAGAATAGGGATTGTTGTCTATCCTTATGATTATGGGAATTCTATCTATCTATTGATGTGCATTGAATCCCTATTGAATTAATACATTGCATGTGCGTGGGGAGAGGCCATGAGCGAAAGCATAGCGAGTTGCATTTCTAAAGGCACATTGGAAGCATGAATCAACCTACGAGTATGATTCATTGTGGAGGAAATTGGATTGTTGAGCATCATAGATAAACAATCAGAAAATGTTAAGTTAACTTGTAGTGCTTAGATCAGATTGGAAGAATAGTCAAGTGACTAACAAACTATTTTTCGTCAATGTTTCCCATCTATCAGCCATTAGTGATCAGTGATAGCACAATGTTGGTTGATAAAACCTTTGCCCAGCCAATCCATCAAACCCCGAGGAAGTATTGTCAACTAACAAATGATATATTTTGTAATAATTGTAGTTCTTTTTATCACCATCAGTTATCAAGAAATCACTAAAGGTTGAGAATGTCAATAGGAATCGGGGCAGACTCATTAGGTAATGGGATCAATATACGGACTATTCCATGAAAATTGTCATTTATGTTTACATCCATTACTAGAAGTTACAGGGAGCCAACAAGCCTAACGCCTTTGATCTTGGGCTTTGTTCACAACAATGATCACATAAGCAGTTTGGTTAGCACCCAAGAGGTAATGATTTTTAGGACTAGTGTGATTGATATTCATCAAGTGATGTTAGAGAAGGGAAAATATTTTGTTCTTGTTGGAGAGAGGATAATAGCTTCCATCTATGGTTCAGTAAAAGTTGTTGCAGCTCCATAATTACAAATGTGGGTAGAGTTTTCTAGAGAAAAAGAGCAGGTGAAGCTCTTGAGCAAGTGAGAAAGTATTGAAGCCTAAAGTAAGGAGTGGTCAAAAGGTTCTAGTGGAAGGAATGAGGAATAAAAAAAGACCAAGTTCGAGGAGAGAATCTTTGTGATGTATTGTGTAGCAGGGTGAAACAGACTTGTTACTACAAAGGCTATTTGCAACTCACTATTGAGCATGAGAAGAAGCTCAGGAATGTATGAGGAGGAAGAAGACCAGAAGTTGAAGACAAATGAAGTGCAACAATGAAGAAATATGATCAAGATATCATGAATAATTGTACCTTGGGAGTCTGATGCAGGAGCATAAACCCACTAAATCAAGGTTGAAATCTTGAACCTTCCAGAAAGCACATCATGGCCAAGAGCCAAGAGGATGTGATTTTCCTCAATCGTCACATAAAAAAAATGATAGGATTTGTTGTGTATTGTTATGATATTGATCAATCAAAATGGTAGGTCAAGGATATATTAGATCTAAGATTATTTGATCCTTGTGGTCATTCTTATATTTGTAAGCATGTGGGCATAGAGGGTAGAAAAGTCGAGAAGCCGACACAATGTAAGTTCAAGTCGAGGATGGCTAGTTTGAATGAGGCCTTAGTATGTAATTGAGCTTGATATTAATAAAATGGTGATTTATCTATATCCTTGTGATTATGGGAATTTTGTGTGTCTCTGTGCTTGAATCTGTGCATTGAAACCTTTTTGGATTAATATGTTGCATGTGTGTGTAAAGGCCATGAGTAAGAGCATAAAGAGAGTTGCAAGTACAAAAATGCAGCGAAAGCGTGAATCAACCTATGAGTATGTATTCAGTATTGAGGAAATCCTATCATTGATCATCATAGAACAACAATTAGAAAATGTTAAGTTAACTTGTCATGCTCAAATTAGACCGAGAGAATAATTGAGTGATTGATAGACTCTCTTCCATCAACATTTCCCATCTACCAACCATCAACGACTAGAGATAACACAAACATTAGCTGATAAAACATTTTTCTTAGTCGATTCAACAAACACCAAGGTGGTCTAGTCAACTAACACACCCAACAGACAAGATATTTCATGGTAATTGTAGTTTTGTTTATTGTCACCAATTATTAAGAAAGCACTGAAGGTTGTGATTGTTGATGGGCATGTGGTATGGTCACAATAGTGAATGAGCCCAATAGATGGACAATTCCATGACAGTTGTTGTTTTTGTTTACAACCATCATTAGAAGTTGCGGGGAGTTAATAGCCTTACACTTCTTATTTTGGGCTTTGTTCACAACATTGATCATACAAATAGTTAACTTAGGACCTAAGACTTAATAATTTTGAGGACAAGAGTGATAAACTTCATTAATAAATATACTTAGTTGGAGTTACTTCCCACCATTATTTGTATTTTTCATGGCACTTATCTAGGAGTAAAACGGTAAATGTGTAGACTTACTAGTGATTACTACCCACCAAAATTTATAAAGTCCTTGTGCCTAAGGAAGCAATTAATTTATCCACTTCACATCTCATTTTATTATTTCCTTCCAAAAGAAAGACTTTAGGATTAGATTTTCCTATTGACCACTATTAGTTTAGCATTGACAAATGTAGGTTATAATATTTTATGCAATTTTTCCTAGAGCATAATTTCTAACTTGAGTAGCAGGGATAAGTTGTTGTGCAACATTGATAGAGATGATGGTCATAATGAAGAAAATATGTTATAGTTTACCAATGAAATATTCGACTTGCATACGACCTTGCATGAAAAGGGGTTTGGTTTAGTTATGATTTCATATATATATTTTATATTTATAAGGTTTTTTTTTCAAAATGAAAAAGCGATAAATTTGATCATAATTTAGTGGTCAATATGTAGTGGAAACAACCATCTTTGTTTATCATCCATAAATGTGTATTAATTTATCAATGTTATTTAAGGAAAAATATGCTTTCACTCCTACCAAATGTCTTTAAGTTTTGGTCATTAATCAGTGTTTCTTTAGGTTCAATGAAGATGGGCTCTTAATCAATCCAAGACCAAAAAGGATGGACTTTTAGGTCTTATTCCAAGACCAAAAAAGAATTTCAACTAAGCTAATATCAATAAGAAAGTCAATGTCCCTTGTCGTCATTGCTAAGGTGACCTTTAGTAAAAACATATGCATTTAGTGTTAATCCCATTAATAAAAACTAGATACTATCCCTAGTTTTTCGTTCATCTCTTACTTGGAAAGTTAGTATACCTTATTATTTCATATAGCCATCTCTTAGTTGGAAATTAAGTAAGTATACCTTATTATTTCATATAGCGCCAATAGTCATGAAAATAAAAATCATGTGTCACTTGCCTCTTCATTTTCCCCGTCATCTTTTAGTGATAGTTTCAATATTAAATATATATTTTGAAGGGGAGTCTCCTCGTGGAAAGACCAAGTGAATGGCATAATGGGATGTTATCCCCTCCATTCAGTTTCAAATCCCATGGGGAGCGAGCACAATGAGATGTTATATCATCTACCTAATTTCAAATCCCATGAGGGGGCATCTTTGGCCCCTTGTGATAAAGCTCAAGGAGTAGCTTCCCCCACCCTCTTGGAATTTTTGCTCGTGCTAAGTCATAAAGCCTAGTATACTTTTGGGGTTATAGTGGCACTCATAAATTCTTGCTAAATCATAAAGTCTAGTCTAATAGTGTTATAGTGGCAGCTAGGTTTAATTTTAAGTCTAGCATTACTCCAACTAATTATCTATTCACCATAATAAAATAAATAAATAAATATTTAAAAAAAAATTATATACATTTTAATTCACTTTGCTATCTCTAACAAAATTACAAAACATTCCAATTATCTTAAAAATATTCTATGAAAAAATGAAAGACTCGAAATGCCAAGTACCACTATTAATATGACCAAGAAAAAAATTAAAAAATTGCGAATGAGCCTAACCAAAAAAACACTATACGCATGTACAAATCATATATGGAACTTGGAATGCCCACAAACAACTAGGAAAAATTAAAAACTTGGAATGCCCAAAACAAAAACAAAAATACTATACACATCACAAAACATATACAAGTAAACTTGATACTTGATATGGATCACAGAAGCCTCAATTCTACAATCACAAAACATATACACAAAACATATCACAAAACATATACACAAAACATATACAAATATTGTATACATATACACAAAACACAAAACAATATACAAGTATTGTATGGATGTAAGCAAAAGTTATGACACATGGCTTTTGCAAAAATTATACACATGCAAGTCACGTGTGAATGGGTGTGCTTTTACAAAATTATACTCTATGAACGTATTAATTACAAATTAAGCCCTTAAACATGGCTGACTGTCGTACAATGTTCATCACTTTGAAAAGCATGGGCACTTTATTTTAATGGCGTCCGTTATCTCTCAAATTGCTTGACATGCTCTGAACGTGCCTCTGGTTCGTCGAGAGAGAGCGCCGCCACTTTCCTGTCATGGATCCCACAGGTTGGGAGTAAATATTTTCATCTTATCCAGATGCACATTTACGATCTGTAACCAAAAGCCCAGACCGAGTTTTTCGACCAAGAGCCAATTTACCATGCTTCGTTAGGATCATAATTTCTTGAATTAATATCTGCTGAAGACCTCCTCTCAGGAACTCCACCGAATGACCTCCGATAGGGTTCCACCCGTGTTTCCTCCGCCACTGTAACTCCAAATGCATTTCCCGACGATGCCACCTTTCGAATCGTACTGTTCTTATCATGTGAACTCCTCCTTGAGGCTGCGGCAGCGTCCATGTAAAGCCAGCTCCCGTTTCTGTATAAATGAGTTTCCTCCTCCGAGTTAAGCGAAAAGGTCTGCTCATCTACTGGAGGGAGCCCTAAAACTTCCCTTGGGTTCAGATACCAGAAACTTAGATCAGACATCCATGGCGAATTCTGCATGACCACCGATCCCCAGTCTCTGCTTCTGGGTTTCGCCTCTTTCATTCTTCTTCTGATAAAAAAATTGCCCAAATTGTCGCTCCCGAAATCTGCCACAGTGCGAACTGTGGCATTGCAGAGAAGCATCACGAGGACTGCGTCTTCTTCTGGCAAAAATTCCATGGCAGACACTTTCCAGTTGAAAAGAGCAGTGGCTTTGCCTTGGGGACATTGGGCAGTGTATCGAACCAGAGTTACGAATCCTTCTTCCTCCTCTGGCTTTGCTCCGGTCACTTCGTATTGCAGCTTTCGTCCATTCATCAATCTCGCCTGCACCCATTACGCCATCAATGCAGACATGAATGAATTTAGCTTACCAAAAACCTTTTATATTATTGATATAGGGCTAGGATCACAAAACATTAATAGAAGTGGTTTCTTTGGAAGAGGGGTAGCTGGGATTTCATTTTTTTGTTGTTATTTATTATAAAAGATTAATTTGATCTATTATTAATATTTAATATCTCATTTTTTTTTGCATTGAATTACTATTAATATTCAATATCTCATTTTTTGCATTGAATTCTAGCTTTGAGTTTTTGTTACTCATATTATTAGATTTTACCTACATGTTTTTTCAATTGGTAATACAAATGAATTTGATATATTCCTCTCATCTTTTAATAAACTTGATCATTCATCTTTTTATTATTTCTAAATCATTTTTCCTAATTAGTAATACAAATAAATTTGATGTATTTGTGCTTTATTATTTTTAAATTATCTTAAATAGACATAAATAGTTAATGTTAAACCTAAGCAAACAAGAATTGTGAGAGAAAAAGTTTAAAATTTCTCTGAAATTTTAAATATAATTTTAGTTTATTTCAATTTTTTAAAATTTAGAAAAAAAAGTAGGTTAATATTTTTAAAATGTATATATTTTTTTTTATTTCCATAAATTTAAAATTTTAGTTTATTTCAATTTTTTAAAATTTAGAAAAAAAAGTAGGTTAATATTTTTAAAATGTATATATTTTTTTTTATTTCCATAAATCTTCACATTAGAATTCAAATTTGATATAGATTTCCATAAATGTCATATGAGAATTTGAATTTGATTTTTATATTAAAATTCGAATTCAAATTCAAATTTGATAATTATAACTAAGCCAGAAAACAGGCACTAACTTAATGACCCAATCAAGTTTACCTAAACCAATTGTTATGTAACAGGATTTTAATTTTCATACCGATTTTCCTTTTGGAGCATTCTTGAGTGTGAATTCCAAGTGCCTCTCCCATTGGATCTGTCGAATGGGCATCTGGATTGTGAAGATCTCACCACTGGAAAGTGACCACGTCATTTTATGGTGCTCCAGCTCATCTGCTATGGGAGTTGCAGTACCCACTACATTCGCTGCAGCCATTTTCGAATTCAAAAAATGCTACTTAGATTCCATCTTTATGATGTCAAGAAAAGTCAGGCCATAGTTAAATAAATTACCTGGAGCAATGCCAATAGACCCAGACACGTAGGTCCAAGTACCCTCACAAATTTGTATAACTCTCTCATTCCAGTCCACTCCCACTGGCCGATCACCACTTCTCCTCCACATGCCTCGGGCAACTCTGCCAGGTCAACCCAACATATACATCATTCTGGAAATCTTGCAACTGGGATTTGAATACTTTTAAAAGATGAAGCAGAAAGCTATGGCGATCAATTACCTGATGCGTACAACGAAACATTCTTTCCCTGCATGGTTGAGCACAGTCCTGGAAATCCAACGACCTTCCTGAGGACGCTTCTTGTTCATCCGAAGAACATAGTCTGATATCATGGCCCCGCTGTCATCTGTCACACGATCTGGGACACATTTTAATAGATATGGAGCCTGAACTGGTGGTGTAATCGATGTTACAATCCGGATCTGGGTATGGTGATCTGTATTGGAAATTAGAGTTAGGCTACGTGATTTTGCTGTAATTGTTTTGTCTACAGTCAACGATGGAGCTTGCAGAATTTCATTCCAGAGAAAGACCAGCTTATCCATACTCCTAGATCTTCCCAGAGGATTAATACAAGATGCACCCATAGAGGATCGGAGTTCAAGTACCAGGCCTCTGGTGCTCACTTCGCATTGTAAAGTCCATGGCTTCTGCCATTGGGTAGCCGTTGAGAGCTCGGCCAGAGGTTTGTTCAATCTCAATCGCTTATATGATTCGAGTGCCTGGAGACGCAAGGTTAAGTTTTCGAATTCTTCCTTCTTGTGAGAATTCGCTACGCCTTTTATAAGTACGCAGACCTGTTCCACAATTCAAATCTGTGAATTTTACAGAAAATTAGAGGCGTATAATTCAGAAGGGCAAGGCTCCATGAATCGATATTTGTTTTACCTCCATGACATGTCTGGGTTCCAAAGTCTCATGCTTTTTATTGACATCTATTTCTTGATACTCCCAGTGCATCGGTTTTGGGTTGTCAAGCCCTCCCAGTGCTTTAGAGATTGGAAGCGGCGTTGAAAGAATGGAGTCGAAGGTAGCACCTGCTTTCTCGTATGGCTTTCCGTAAGTGATCTCCCAGAGTCTTGCAGTCTCATGGAGATCTTCCTCGGACATATTGTTCGGTCCTCGTGCTATTGCGGCTCCCCCAAATACTCCGTCTATCCACTCCACATCTCTTGCGTACGCCACTGGCGAGTTCTGTTCATGGACACAAACGAATATAGATCATTAACCCCAAAAAAAATTCTAACATTTGAGTTTAAGTTGATTGCTGATTTTCAGAATATTCTAAAATCCGAAAGGTATACGATCAGAAAAAGAACTTAAATATAACACAAATAGACTTACTGTAAATTTATTTCAAAAGTCAATTTAAATATAACACAGATAGAATTACTGTAAATCTATTCCAAAAGTCAAAATTCTATTGGCCAGAATTGATGATGAGACTTGCTTTCATATTGCTTATATCCTCTTTTACATTAAGGCTAAAACTCTAAAAATCAAAATTAATAATAAAACTTGCTTTCATATTACTTGTATCCTCCTAACTAAAAATGTATAGTCCACTAGTATAAACATATATTACTATCAAAATATTCAACTAACACATTTTTTCAATCTAAAGCTGGACTTTCTTCAATCTAAAGCTGGACAATTGCAAATGATTGGCAAGGAATCTACGGCCCCCAATTACACTGAGTTAATTTTATGCAGTTTACATACCATCCAAATTTAAGAAGTGTCAATCATGTTTGAGAGAGATTTTTTGGCGAAAATCACATGGAATACCATTTGTCTACTGAAATACCATTTGTTCAATCATACTAGAGTTGCACTGAGTGAACATAATTTTGAATATATTTAATTATGTAGATTAATCAATTGAATCAAAGCAATTATTGTGTTAACAACTCATATCATATTGTGTTGTGTTATCCTGTAGTTTCTTCTCTATCCATCTATCAATTTGGTATAAGCAATCTCATGCTGTAAACAATGTAATCAGCAAAGCTGCTCTTACCTGATGGGCTGTCCACATTAGAATGATATCAAAGGTCGGGACGCAAGCTTTGAAAATTTCATTGTACTTGTTTACCAAATGCAAAAAACATTTGTACCGCTCTTTGGCTGCCTCCAGAAATGCATTTTCCCACATAAATGGCTGGAAAAACTGTGATTTTCAACCCCAACAAGTTCAATCAATCAGAACAGTCACAGCAACAGAGTAAACCATTACTCTGTTAATATTTTCATTCTTTTTTAATGGCAAATGTTAAGTACTGTGCAGTAAATAAATCATTGGTTTTTTTGGTCTTTTCCATCTAATAAATTGATATTCAATAAACAATAGGAAAAAAACTTATTTGATATTTTGGATATCTAGGTACCTGCTGCTGGTACAGAGAGCTTTGAGAGGATATAGCAGCGACAAGGTCAAAATCATAATCTTCTACTTTGTTTTCTGAACATATAGTGACAGGATGCACCACGCTGCTGTTCAAACCTGGTCGTGGTTTAAGCCGCAGATCGAAAGGCTCTGAAGGAAATCTTTCGCTCCATAGTTTCCTGCATCTATACAGCGAATCAGCCTCGCTTTTGGGCTCTAGAAGCAGAGGCTTGTCGATTATTCTGGCAAACCGAGAGACACAGTAACGACGGTATGCGTCCTGATCGCACAGCGAAAAAAGTACTGTGTGAGAGATCAGATTCCAAACTTCAACGTTACAATATCAAAACCGAAGGACATATAGTTTCATTTAATTTTTTTGGTATCCATTACATTTTGGACATTTTCGTATCAATTGTTTATTCTTGGAATATTTGGCCAGTCAGTATGGGAGATGGGAGATAAGGAGGTTTTGTAAATTGGGTAAATGTTTTGATTTAGCAAGTGAGATTTATTGTTTTCAAAATGAATCACATTTGTTGGTTTGAAACATGTTTAGTAAAATGGATTTAGACGAATTAAATAAAAAACATTTTGAATTACAAATTTAAATTCAAAAATATATCATTTTTAAATTGAATATATATAAGAAAGGTTAACTCATTCAAATTACACAACTCAAACTTATAATTTTAACACATATTTAGAAAATTTTATAGAAAAATATGTTGAGAAAATTCAATACTTGTGTTTGTGTTTGGGACACAAATTTAACAAAAGATACTAACCGGATTCAAGCAGTGACAATGCCAGACCCATTGAACGTCCAAGGGAGGCAGCAGAGTCCGCGACTGCCCTAATTCCGCTACCAGAGGCATCCAAAATTGTTTGTACCTGCACATAGCAGAAAAGCAGTAACGCAATTAGAATGCATAATTCTTAACTCATAAATCTCTGTAACTTCCGAAAGCAAGGAAAGATTTGAAGCCATGATAAGTCTAAGCACTGCAATTTTTCCTCCATGAACTGTTTATTAACAGACCTTTTAATGGCCTGCAAGACCAGAGGACCGTGATGAAGACCAGGCATATTACCCACAACTTTGAGAAACTGAAGCTGCTTTCTTGCAGCGGCCACCAAATCAACGCTGATGACAATGTTCTTGGCAGCTTCGATATCATTTTCAGCAACACTACCACCAGCCGAAGCCTTATCAAAGCTATCTACACGTCGAAATTTGTTGGCCATTATCAATAATTTCACAATTCTTCAGAGTCCCCAATCGAAACGATGCCTGGTAACAGATCAGATCTTTCTGCGGCGATACAAAATCGGCCAATTATGACCAGGGCAGGTGTCGAAATAACTAACGTTAAGTTCCTCGTATTCCCAAGATTTAACAATAAAATCACTTACAGTACTGGATACTGAATATCAGTTAAGGGTTGAGGATGAACACCAGCCATTGGCCACTAGTTGAAATCTGTCACGTGAAGTCGGCTGTGACGGCCAGCAATCACGAGAATCAGAACGGTTACAGCAGTGGGACTGTGGGGGCACCTCAAGTCATGGATGGAGTAAGGTCGTAACAAACCATTTGCGAGTTTCTGCAAAATTGATAACGGATTTTAAAATGTCTCCCTGCAATGAATTTGGTGGAGATTCGCCTTCCACGGCAGACATGATTGGTGGGGAATCTCCGGAGCCAGCTGGACCTCAAGTGATGGCTCACGTCAGTCACTGTCAGACGTTATCAGAAGCGTCCACGTGGAATCTTACTGCCGTGTACGGGCGGAAACCTTCTCCATCCCCATGGCCCCGGTGAACTTGATTGGCACCTTTGCGTTAAACGCTAAAAGGTGGAAATTGTTTTCACGCTGCTCTGACGACAGGTATGATGTCCTTAAGATAATGGTCTCATCGCCTCAAAACGGCCCCACCGAGGGGCCCTTGACAAGAATTACACTTTTGAGCAACGGTGTTGGCATTTAATGCTAGACATCCGGGACCCATACTGTCGACACGTGTACGGATGAAGGATGTGTTGGCCTTTAATGCTAGACATCCGGGACCCATACTGTCGACACGTGTACGGATGAAGGATGCACCCCGATTAGGAAGGTGCCACGATAATATGGTGCTTTCTAAATGGTAAGGCCGGGTGTCAATGTGATATTTTTTTTTGAAAGGGGAACTGTTTTGACTTCACTAGGGAGATACGTGTCCCGATTTGGGCGTTATATCTTTTGTGGCATAGAATTTGAACTTGTCTATACAAGGAAACCCTATGTATTCCAATTGGAGGATGTGAATCCGTTGGCATTCAAAGAGTGTGGGATTAACCATTCCATGAAACGTTGAAAATCTCACTAGGTTGGGCAGGGTTATATTAGTGGTGACAGGGATCGAATTCTTCATCTATTTCTTTGTTGGGTGGTGAAATTCTTCCTCTGTTATTTGTTTGGTGGTGGAGGATTTGAGGATAAGGATTGATTTCTTGATTTGCAATGAGATAATGGATGTGGAGATATGTGGTTATTGATTTTCTTTATAAAAAAAAATAAAAAAATGATAAAGGAAATGTTAAAGGGAATAAGTGAAGGGTATTTGTTATAAAGTTAGATTTTTTGTTTTTTTTGGAGTATCTATATCATTCATGTTGACTTCACGAGTTGGGTATAATCAACAAACTCTCATATTACTATCATATGTTAGTTGAACCCAAGTCAGGGATGTTCACGGGGGCTTCACTCAATGAACTTCTAATTCGTGGCATATTAAACAATGCCCTTAATTTGCCTACATATTAGAAAATACCTCTAAATATCACATTATTTAACCCCTACAATATGAACCCAGTACACCTTCCCAATCTAAAATCCCCTACCTTCACTAGATATTGTAGGTATCCATTTTTTCATTATATTTTTTTATACCCCATTTTATTTTTTTATTAACTTTGGGCTCCATTTATACCTTCCAATATAGAAACCCTCTACCTTCTATATAAACCCCAATATATTATATCATTTTTTCCTTAATAAATATCTCCCAATATGAACCCATATGGAATGGTATTGCTCCCCTAATGAAGCCCCTGTGGACATGTTCAAACATATAAAATATTGGAATGCTCATTTCATTATAGATGACATTTCATCATCGTCATCGAACCATAATCAACTTGTTGTCACCTCCCCTCAAGCCAAACATAATTGAACAACCAACTACTTGCTATGCAATCGCACAATCCTCTATCTATACTTATACATGATAATCACACAATCCTCTATCTATACTTATACATGATAATCGCACAATCCTCTACCTATACTTATACATGATTGACACCCACCTTTATCTACCCTTATACATGATAGACACCAAAATCTTGTTTGTACTTTGAATGCATTCTTATATCTTGAATAGAGGTATCGTTGTTATTGCCTTGCCATGAACGACACACAATCTAACACATAATCAAGTTGTATTGTACTTTCTTGAGCTTTACATAACAATGTCTCACTTTACATAACAATGTCTCACCGATAGTTCATACTCCCTGCTCAAGAACACATTATTGGTCCTTCTAGTACACTCACTACTAGCCATGCATGAATGCTCCATCCTAACTATGATCACCATGAAATCAATCACTAAGAAGGCTATAAGATATGGACTCCTTATACAACTTACCAAGTATGCCGAATGCACCCCATCATGTCAATGCCAATAGCACTATAAGTTGGTGTTGTTACAGTGTCAAGTTGAATATATCAAAAGGAGGGTTAAGTGTTTTTGAGGGTCAAGTGTTTTTTAATATACAAGTGTATGGAATGTTTTCCAATTTTTTATTAAAACAAATAAGTCATTGTATTTCTCGTATTCTAAATGGTGTTTTTTTAATGAAAAAAAAAAAGGAAAAGAAATTTAACACTTTTACTTGAATTTTGGCTTAAAAAATTAAAAAATTTAAAAAAATTGAAATATTAAATATTAATATGATATAATTTAATTATAATCAAGCAACTTTACAATGCTTATGTTATTACACACCCAATAAGGTTGAAGGCTTTAAATATTTAACCTACTTGAAAATTTATAATTATTACCTTTTTAATTGTATTTTCATATTATGAAGATGTTTTTGATACGGGAAGAAGCAAAATATAGAATTTTCCACGGCTTAAAAGATTAGGAAGGTTATGGTTTAAAATATTTGAAAGGATTCTTACATTATTTTTTTTTAATTTATTTTATCTATCATGTATATAGCGGTAAAATAAAAAAAATTTACACTAATTTACAGTTAGAAAAAGTTATATTTTTTTTTTTAATTTACAATAAATTATGTTATTGGAAAATTTGTTTTTCTTTAAATTTACAATAAGTTATGTTATTGGTTTTTTTCATGTTTGAAAAGGAAATTATACTTTTGGATTATTTTTTAAGGTGTAAATCATATATATATATATATAATAAAAATAATTATGTGACTTTACATATAATGAATTGTTGTATATTAATTTATCATGAAGGTCAAACATAATGTTTACTTTTGTAAATGTTAATGATTAACTTTGTTAGTTCTAATACTTAAAATTATGTATAGTCAGTATCTTGTTATTCAAAATTTAACCAGGTTGTGATCGTGAAAAACCCTAACGTAACCTCTAACCACTTTGGGATTGAAAGTTGGCCCTTCAATCTGAAGAGGGATCTCTCATTAACTCTGCTACTTTATGTCACAATAGCAACATGTTTTTAATACGCTTATTGGCTAGATTTAACTTGTAACAAATGAATTTGGTTTGGAAAGAAAAGAAAAGAAACCATTGGGCATGGAGTCTCTAACAGAAAAAGATATCTGCTAGTCACACATCACTATGAACATCTATAAACAAAGGCAAGATAGATTGTGATTTCTTAGACAAAATATCACCAAGGTATGGTAGGAGACTATAGAAAATAAACACCAAAAATAGAGCACTATGATTTCTACAATGGTATTTAGGCTAAAAAACACTTAAGTATTTCGAATAACATGAATTTGAGCATTCAAAATGAATTCCAATTCATGCAGCTTTATCCAAACACTGAAGATTAATGGTTATAAGTGTGGCTAAGGAGAAAAATAAACACAGTAGAAGAAACAGATGGGAAATCATTCACACATGAATCTCTAAAAATTGCACATATAGGAACTACTTATAGCAAAATATATTAGTCTTCAAAGTATACAACAATACACAAAGATTTGTCTTTTTCAAAAGACATTGAACCCTTGGTTCTCTTTCATAATCAACTTTATAGAACATTTATAAACTATATCCACATTTTTAGAAAAACTTTAATTACAAAGTCTCAAATATCTATGTAAATCTCTAACTAGGATCGGATACATTGCATAAAGATTTCCTTGATGTACCATTTTATTTAGTCATAAAACAAGATGATAAGATGTTGTATCTGGAAGTTGAGTTGTAGCTAAAAACCTAGCTGAAACTGAGGACAAAATCACTTGTTGATATCCTACAATAAAATTTGGAAATGCTCTGTTTTATCCCACAAAATCTACTTTGTCTTGGTCAAAATAGCAAAATCCCCTCATATCTTGGTCTAAGACATCAAAATTGCCACTTGGAGCATGAATCCATCTTTCATAAGCTTTATTTGCTCCAAACTCCTTATCACTGCCTCAAAAACATAGTTTTTCCCAATTGTTGACAAATTAATTGGCACATATCTTATTGGGATCAAAATCATGAATTGCTGCCAAATTAATTGTCAGCACTTGAACGAAATAGAACAAAAATAGTGTTGACAATTTAACAGTCAGCGATCTTTCAAAACGTTTTCAAAAGGAACGTTAACAAACTAACAATTAGCACTGTGAAAAAAACCTTACTTGAGCTTGTTAACGACCTCTAGCAAAATATATATACTACTTGATTTCCCTTTCTTAATCGTCTTGGCCTTGGGGCTAGGTTCTCTCCTCCTTTGACATTTGTGCTTCTTAGAGCTAGAAACCACCTCCCTGTTTAGGTCCCTTATAGGTATGTCATCCACCTCAATCACTTGAATTATCAGGCTAGGATTTTGTTTGAGTTTAAACTTAAGTCTCAGTTTGTTTATTGGTGTTGGGTGTCAAACCTGATTATCTTCTTGATTGTTCAAAGATTTTTGTTTCAGTCTTGTTGGATCCCTGTTCCTAACGGGGCAGAAACATTACCCGCTTAATTGTTGTAAGGGGGGTCCGGGGGGGGGTGGGCAACGACAAATTTTATGATCCCCCACTGGCAGGGGTTCGGGGGCAGCGCCCCCAAAGCTAAAAATAGATGAAAAATTGCCTTGTAAATATTGTAATTTCATGGTCAATTTGGGTCGTTCATTAGGTGGATGATCTGATGGTAGAAGTTGTGTTAATTTAGGGGTTTTTTTCCCTCGAAGGCAACCCTCGGTGTATATGAGGGAATTGTATTGTGGTTGTGAATTCTTATTCTGAGAGAGAGAGAGAGAGAGAGAGAGAGAGAGAGAGAGAGAGAGAGAGGAGATTATGTGAGAGTGAAGAGGAAATTACAGCGGATCTGATGTAGGTTGTATCTCTTCATTTTTTTGGATAATATAAAAGGAAGAGCTGGCTAGTTCTCTGTGGACATAGCCCAAATTGTGTGAACCACATATATTTGTGTCTCTCTTATTTTATGCATTTTTGTATTTGTGTTTCTGCAATATTTTGTGTATTTCGTTGCTCTGTTAATTAATTTCTAACAACTGGTATCAGAGTCAAAGGTTTATTTGGCTGATAAACTCGTAGGATAGAATGATTATTGGTTCGAGTGGGAGCAATGGCAGAATATGGTAGGTTTAAGGTTGAGAAATTTAACGACCAAAACTACCAATTATGGAAGATGCACATGGAATATTATCTATATCAAAAAGATATGTACCTACCATTGAACGAAAAAAAAAGGGTCGACGATTATGACAGACGTAGAATGGGAGATTCTTGACAGAAAAGCACTAAGAACAATACGGTTGTGTTTGGATGCATCAGTGGAATTTAACATTTCAAAGGAATCTAAAACAAAAGGCTTAATGATGAAATTGGCCAAACTATATGAAAAAACCTCGGCCTCAAATAAGGAATTTCTTATGAAGCGTCTATTTAATATGAAGATGTTAGAAGGCGGACTTGGTGTTGATCATTTAAATGAATTTAATAATGGCAGAAGTGTCCTCAGACATGTAATTTTATTAAATAAATAAATAAATAAATAATAATAATTACATAATTACATAATTTGATTTTGCAAGAGTTTACACCCAAACATCAAAACACTCTTGCAATGAGCTATTTATAAGCTCCATGTCCTAACTACCCCTAATTATGGATCACTTATTAAATAACAAGTGTCCATTTACAATAAATGCTATTCAAACCAACTAGCTAACAAATCTCCTAAAATAGAGCCTAAGATACGACACTTTTGGAGAGTCATATCTTGTTACAACAATACACTAATTCTAAATGTCTTCATTAAATAATTAAACATTCTAGAATAATAATTATTAATTTAATATCTTAAATTAATAATTATTTTATTTTAATTTTATAACCTATGATAAATTGTATTTTTGGATCACCTAACATTCCCCCCTGTGATCCAAAGATACATTACAACAGATACCAATTTCATCCCTGAACTTAGTAAATTTTATTCTGCCAAGCGGTTTCATGAAAATGCCGGAGATATGATCTTTGGAAGGACAATAAACTGGCTTGAGGACATCTTTGGCAATGAGAGATCTGATATGATGATACTTGGTGTCCACATGCTCTGTCTTTGAATGAAAAACTAGGTTCTTGGCAAGTTTGATGGCTGATTGGCTGTCAATGAATAATGATGTAGCTTCTATCTGAGAGTTTCCCAAGTCCTGCAAAATTCGGCGCAACCAAACAATTTCACATGCTGCTTCCCATGTTGAAATGTACTCTGCTTCTGCTGAAGAAGTGGCCACTATAGCTTGTTTCTTACAACTCCAAGATACCGTTGTTGACCCCATGTTAATTAAATAACCTGATGTTAATGCTCGATCATCAACACTTCCAGCAAAGTCGGCATCGGAATATCCACCAAGTACAAAATTTTTAGTCTTTGTGTAAAGAAGACCAAAATCTTTTGTTCCTTGGATATATCGAAGAACTCTTTTGGCTGCACTCCAGTGGTTGTCTCGTGGTTCCTGCATAAAACGTGAGAGAATACTGACTGCATAAGATAGATCAGGATGAGTATTTGTCAAATAAATCAAGTTGCCAATCAACTGTCTGTAAGTTGTACTGTCCACCTTTTCCCCCCCTTCAAATTTTGAAAGTTTCAAGTTTTGCTCCATGGGGGTGAGAACGGGCTTGCAATCCTGCATGCCAAATCGTTGAAGAACCTCTGCTGCATACTTACTCTGAGAAATGAAAATATGATGTGGACGTTGGAAGACTTCAACTCCAAGATAGTAGTGAAGTAATCCCAAATCTTTCATCTTAAAACCTGCATGTAACTCCTTTTTCACGTGAGCAATATGATCATCATGGTTGCCTGTAATGATTAAATCATCTACATACATAACAAGAATGACCAGATATTTTCCCTGTTGTCACACATACAAAGTATCATCAGATTCACTTCGTTGAAAACCAACTTTCTTAAGGTATTCATCCATCTTTGCATACTAAGCTTGGGGAGCTTGTTTTAATCCATATAAAGCCTTGATCAATTTGGAGACTTTATGTTCTTGTCCTTCAATTTCAAAACCTAGTGGTTGGGTCATATACACTTCCTCCTGTAAATCTCCGTTGAGAAAATCACTTTTCACATCCATTTGATGAACTTTCCATCCTTTCTGAGCGGCCAATGCAAGTGTTAATCGGATGGTGTTCCATTTAGTTGTAGGAGCAAAAGTTTCCTCATAATCAATGCCTTCCTGCTGCGCAAAACCTTTTGCAACAAGTCGTGCTTTATACTTTTCAAGTTCTCCCTTTTGATTATACTTAATTCTGTAAACCCATTTGCATCCTATGGGTTTAACATTTTGTGGACAATCAACAAGTTTCCAAGTGTTGTTATCAATGACTACTTGATATTCTTCAACCATAGCCTATTGCCATTCTTTATGTTTTACTGCTTCTTTGTATGTGGAAGGTTCAGTAAAATCATTTGCTATTAAGGCAAAATTTCCTTCACTTCTATGTGCCCTTCTGGTGCCTATTTTATTCTGCTCATCAGGCTTTACATCTTTCAAAAGTTGAACTGCCCATTTCGGTAGTTGGTGCTCACTTGTTTGTGCTTCTGTAAAATCTCCATCATTGTAAAGAGGATTAATATAAACTGATGTTCGTCGTTCAGGTGAAGAATGTGGAGAATCATTGTCAGAAGAACTGTTACTCCTTGGATATGTGAACGAACTGCTAGAAGACCCAGATGATGTTGTTGATGTAGATGGACTGGATGATTCATCTTCAAAGGATGGAAAATCAAGTTCATACCAATTTGGTAAAGTTGGTTGACTTTGCATTGTTCCATTTCTTTTACTTCCCTTAGTTTCTAACTTGTTAAGAATATTTTCGATTTCTTCAGCACTCTTACTCTCAGTTTCATCAAAAATGACATCCCTGCTCACAATGAATTTTCCATTGGTCAAAAGATGATACCCTTTCTTCTCATCAGAATAGCCAATCATTGTGCATTTTAAACTTCTCGAGTCAAGCTTAGTTCGTTTTTCTTTTGGAACTAAGGCATAACATACTGATCCAAAAACTCTAAGATGTTTAACTCGAGGTTTGAAACCAAACCAAGCTTCATAAGGTGTGATTCCGTCTAAAGAAGAAGTTGGAGATCTGTTTCTTAAGTAGACAGTTGTACGTATTTCTTTTGCCCAATATGTTGGACTTAACCTCTTAAAAATTAACATGGATCTTGCCATTCCTAACAAGGTGCGATTCATTCTTTCGACCACTCCATTTTGTTGTGGAGTGTAAACATTAGTAAGATGTCGTCTTATGCCATTTTCACTGCAATAAGTTTTGAATTCATTTGAAGTGAATTCTCCCCCATTATCTGTCCTGAGAGTACCTATCTTTTTTTTGACTTCATTTTCAACAAGTTGGCGAAAAATTTTAAACTTCTCAAATGCTTTTGACTTGTTCTTCAAAAAGTAAACCCAAGTCATTCTACTGAAATCATCAACGAATAGTAAGAAATATTTGCAACCACCAAATGAAGTTTGTAGTGGACCACAAACATCACTATGAACTAGTTGTAGCCGCCTGTTTGCACGCCATGAACTTGTTGGAAAACTTTCTCGACTTTGTTTGCCATAAATGCAAGCTTCACATTTTGCATTTTCCCTTTTGAAAGTGGGAAGTCCTTTAACCATTCCTTGTTTCTGCAATTGAGAAAGACTCTCAAAATTTAAATGTCCATATCTTACATGCCATAGTCTTACAGGTGAAATACTTGTACTCATTGCCCCTGCAAAATCAGAATGCCTTGGAATAACTGTCCCTTTCATCTGTAATAGTTTTCCATCTTCATAACCTGTCATGATTATTTTCAAGTTCTGTTTGACTGAATTAATCTTAACTAAACCATCTTCCATAATCACCGGATGTCCTGCTTGTCGAATTGTGACTAAAGAGAGCAAATTTTTCTTAAAACTTGGTACATACCATACATTGGAAATCATTTTTTCTCCAATGCCAGGGAGAAAAACTTTAACTGCTCCTTTTCCATAAGGAGTATGTTTTGTATCATCAGCAAGAAAAATGGAATTAAGTTGGAAATCTTGAAAGTTCCGAAAAAAATCACGTCGACAAGTCATGTGTTGAGTTGCCCCTGAATCCAAGATCCAGGCATCTTCATAGTCACTTCTAAGATGGGATGAAAGTTGTGATGCTGGCAAGGAGGTAAAAACATATTCTGAGTTATCATCATCTTGATCATTTGAAAATTGCACTGAATGCTGCTGAAACTTGGGAATTTTATTAAGTGGAGTTTGACAATCTTCAGCATAATGGCCAACTTTATTACATCTTCGACACACAATTTGACTTAAGTCTCTTCCTCTTCCTGAAGATTGTCCTATGCCTTTGCTTTGACTTCTATGTTGAGATTGTCCTCTACCTTGATTATTATTTCCTTGTCCTTGAAAATTGCCTCTTCCTTGGTTGTTTCCTCTACCTTGAAAATTATTCCTTCCTAAACTGTTGCCTCTGTTAAAGTTGTTTCCTCTACTTTGACTTTGACCTCGACTTTGTGCTGCTTGATTCTGATTGCCTCTGCCTCTACCTCGAGAACTATATGTTGATGATTTACTAGTGCTGGCCTCTGTGAGAAAAACATCTTCACCAACTTTCTTCTTCTTCTCAAAAGTTTTATCATGTTGGGTCAACATTTCACAGAGCTCATCAAACTTTAGTTTCTCTAATTTCCCAGTTAATTGTAGAGACTCCAAAAAATGTGTGTAGGAAGAAGGAAGTCCAACAATTACAATTGTGACCATAAATCTATCATCAATTGCGGGAAAACCAACATTAATGATTTCCTGCCTAATATTCTTAAGTCTTGAGATATATTCAAGAACATCACCGCCTTCAGTTAATTTTTGTTGCAACAATTTTAATTGTAGATCTACTTTCTTTGATTCAGGCTGAGTATCAAAGAGGTCTTTAAAAGTTTTCAAAGGAGACCATGCATTTGTAGCATTTTCTATATGGACATACATTTCATCATTCACAGAAGATTTAATAAGAGCTAAGGCTTTGGCATTCTTAACTTCCCATTTTGCTAGTGCAGCTACATCTGTGGGTTTATTCAGCTTAATATCTCCATCACATATACCCTGCCATAATTCATTGTAAATGAGAGTGCTTTCGATGAGCCAATGCCATGTTTTATAAGATTTTGTGCCTTCAACTTTGTCGGAATCAAAAAACAAATTAATCAACTTAGACATTGTAGTGTTAAGACTTCACACCACGAATCAAGCTCCAAAAAAATCAAGATGCACAACACAACAGCAACACACGATGCAAAAACGAACTATCGGGGATTGGCCTTGACCCTCAAATAATCGTCAAAACAGGGGAAAATTGACTGAGCTTTGCACTTGGCTTTAGTCAATTTCTCAAATTTTTACGAGGCAACTTTAAAAATTTGACTTTTACAATGGTGCTTTTGCTCAATCTGGTAAAAAAAAAATTACCCCCCCTCAAAGTAAAATTACTTTGAGTCACACTGTCACTCCATAAACAAATTTACAAAACAAAAAACTCCTTATTACTCCAAAAAAAAATAATACCCTTATTACTCCAATTAGAAAATATTACAAAAAAATTCTACTTATTCCTCCAAATTCCTCCCAATCTGCCACAAAGAACTTCCTTATCTCTCCAAATATGATTTCATTTACAAATCACAATTAAAAAAAATAATTATAATGTGAACAATTTGCTTCAATGATATATTGCAAAAACTTGGTTTCAACGCTTTCAGATCTTTCACACACCTTTGAAGATCTTTTATACGCTTTTAGTTGCAAACGTTGAATACTGCAAATATCGTCTCTTGGTTTTCATTTTCGTTTTATTCCTCTGCACTTGGTTATTAGATCCCTCCATACCAAACCGATTTTCTTTATTATCCTTTAGAGCTTTCAATCAATGGCAACCTCCGCAACCTTCCAGCAGGCATTCCTACTCAATAACCATTTGGGTTCCTCATCTTCAATCACAGGTACCAAGCTATGCACACCATCGTTATACCTAAGAGAAAAAGCCCACGACCCATCACGCAAAACCCTGTCTATCACATGCACAGCCGTGGCACCATCTTCTGCAACCCCACGAACAGGATTCTCAGATCTAGTGCAGGATGAAGATCACGTGTTCAATTTCGCCGCAGGACCAGAGACTCTGCCTGAAAATGTTATAAAAAAGGCTCAAGCAGAGCTCTACAACTAGCGGGGCTTAGGGATGAGCATAATGGAGATGAGCCACAGAGGTAAAGAATTCACTTCAGAAAATTTCTGTCATTGAACGCTGGTTCTTATTGCTGGAGGACACTGGTTCAAATACCAGACCACAAAACGCTGAATCGATGCCAGAATGCTCAACGCAGGGGATTTGAGCATAAATTGATGCCAGAATGCTCAACGCAGGGGATTTGAGCATAAATCGATGCCAGAATGCCAGAATGAACTCGGAGATTTGGAAACAGCGGCCAAATATTATGATAGAGAAAAATTAGAAACTGATTGGAATGGCAGAATCGATGTAAACCACTCTCATGAAAATGCAGAATCAATTTGCAGAATCGATTTGAATTTTTTGAAAGGACTTTAAAAACAATTAAAATATACAACACCGTCCTTTTTTTTATTCACTCAAACAATTTGAAAAAGTCACACAGATTTGCATTTGCTGCTTTAAAAAATGATTTTAGAATTTGCATATCTAAAATCAATAAAAAAAATTGCAAATTTCATACCAATCTTTTGCTCATCACTTCAACGGAGTTGAGTTTTCCACGATCTGATAGAGGTAGAATATCCTTCTCAAATCAACTGCAGCATTACTGGAGCTCTGATACCACAATAATGGCAGAAGTGTCCTTAGACACGTAATTTTATTAATTAGAAAAAAAAAATAACTACATAATTTGATTTTGCAAGAGTTTACACCCGATCATCAAAACATTCTTGCAATGAGCTATTTATAAGCTCCATGTCCTAACTACCCCTAATTATGGATCACTTATTAAATAACAAGTGTCCATTTACAATAAATGCTATTCAAACCAACTAGCTAACAAATCTCCTAAAATAGAGCCTAAGATACGACACTTTTGGAGAGTCATATCTTGTTACAACAATACACTAATTCTAAATCTCTTCATTAAATAATTAAACATTCTAGAATAATAATTATTAATTTAATATCTTAAATTAATAATTATTTTATTTTAATTTTATAACCTATGATAAATTGTATTTTTGGATCACCTAACATTTAACACATTGCCAGCCAGTTAAGTTCTGTAGGGGTAAATTTTGATGATGAAGTTAGGGCTTTGTTATTTTTGTGCTCGTTTCCAGAAATTTGGAATGGCTTAGTCATGGCTACTAGTAAATTTATCTCTGGATCTAGTACTTTAAAGTTTGATGATGTTGTTGGTGCCATACTTAGCGAGGAAATGCGATGGAAAAGCTTCGGTGAGAAATTTGGTAATGCTTTGACTGTGGAGACCAAGGGAAGAAAAATGGAAAGAGGAAGGAGCCCAGGAAATCGTAGTAAGTCAAGAAAAGGCAGATCCAAATATAGATTAGGGATAGTGTGCTAGAAATGTGGGAAGAAAGGACACCTAAAGAAAGACTGTAAATCTCGGAAGGGAAAAGAAGGAGATGGACAACAAGAGAACAATCATGAAGCGAATGTGACAGGTGATGTGTTGCAAGATGCTTTGATTCTTTCATTAGAGAATATTATTGATGCCTGGGTGGTAGATTCAAGGGCCTCATTCCATGCCACACCTAATAGGAAACATTTTCATGATTATTCAAGGAGAATTTGGACATGTTCATTTGGGTGATGATAAACCATGTAAAATCATTGGAATGGGTAAGATTTTTATAAAGCAACAAAATGGAAACCAATGGCTATTGCAAGAGGTAAGGCACATTCCAGATCTTAAGAAAAATATAATTTCAACAGGGTAGTTGGGAGGTGAAGGTTGTGTGACTACCTTTACAGACAAAACTTGGAAGGTCAATAAAGCAGCCCCAGTAATAGAAAAAGGAGAAAAGGTTGGTACATTGTATTTATGCAATAGTATTTCCAATTTTTTTAACGCTTTAACCTCCACAGGAGAAAATACAACAATATGGTATAATAGGTTAGGACACACGAGTGAGAAGGGGATGAAAATTCTTCACTCAAGAAATTTTTTGTCAGGTTTGAAGCATGTTGATTTGGATTTCTATGAAAATTTTGTTTATGGAAAACATAAGGGAGTAAGATTTATCAGAGTTGGGAAGGAAAAGAAGAGAGAAAAATTAGATCTTGTGCATACAGATATATGGGGACCTGCTAAGGTATCATCTCTCAGTGGTTGTCACTATCATGTTACTTTTATTGGTGATGCAACTAGGAAAACCTAGATTTATTGTATTTGAAATAAATCTAATGTATTTGATACTTTCAAGAAATGGAAAGCTTTTGTTGAGAATGAGACATGAAAGAAGTTGAAGTGTCTCAGATCAGACAATGGAGCTGAATACTGTAGCAAAGAGTTTGATAACTATTGTTCATAACATGGAATTTGTAGAGAGAAGACAGTTTTAGGAACACCATAGGAAAATTGTGTGTCAGAAAGGATGAACAGGACAATCATGGAGCGTGCAAGGTGCATGAGATTGCATGCAGGATCGCGCTTACAATTTTGGGAAAATGTTGTAGATATTTTTGTTTATCTAATAAATAGAGGGCCTTCAAGTTCCTTGGATGGTGGTGTTCCAGAGGAGGCATGGAAAGGTAAAAAGGTAAACTACTCATTTTTAAATACTTTCGATTGTGAAGCCTTTGTTCACATTAATAAAGAAAATAGAACAAAGCTTGCGGTAAAATCAAAGAAATGTACCTTTATTGGATATGGTGTTAATGATTTTGGTTATCGCTTATATGATTATGAAAACTACAAAATAATTAGGAGCAAAGATGTCATATTCATTGAAAAGGCCTTGTATAAGGATCAAATGCAAAGAAAGAAATAGGAAAAAGAAAACAGAGAATACACAGTGGTTGATGAGATAATAGAAAAAGTAAAGGTGCCTGGAAATCATAATGATCAGCAACCACAACAACATTAGAAACCACAACACCAACAAGCACCTCAAACACCTAAAAGTGGTGTTAGAAGATCTACCAGGATGAGTAGACTCCCTGAACAATACTCTCCTTCATTATATTATGTGTTGTTGACTGATTCTGGTGAATTGGGAAGATATGATGAAGCAATGCTGGTAGAAACCAAGAAGAAATGGGAGCAATCTATGGAAGAAGACATGGACTCCTTGATGCATAACCAGGCTTGGGACTTATTCAAGTTTCCTATAGGTAAAAAAACATTGCAGAATAAATGGGTTTACAGGTTGAAGGAAGAAGATGGAGGTAAACATAGGTATAAGGCTAGACTTGTAGTGAAGGCTTTTGCATAAAAGAAAGTATATACTTTGATGAAATTTTTTCTCTTGTTGTTAAAATGACTTCAATCAGAAATATTTTAAGTCTAGGGGTAGCAGAAGATTTGCATCTTGATAAGTTAGATGTAAATACAACCTTTCTCCATGGGGATTTGGAGAAAGAGATCTATATGTAGCAACCACAAGGGTATGAGATCAAAGGGAAGTAAAAATTAGTGTGCATGTTGAAGAAGATCTTGTATGGCCTAAAACACGATCCAAGGCAGTGGCATCTAAAATTTGACAGGTTTATGTCTAAACAAGGTTATACTAGATGTCACTCAGACCATTTTGTTTATCTTAAAAAGAAAAATGATGGAAGCTATATTATATTGTTATTGTATGTAGATGACATGTTTGTTTCAAGGTCTAACATGCAGGAAATAAATGTGCTCAAAGGAAAATTGGCAAATTCATTTACAATGAAGGATTTGGGTGCTGCAAAACAAATCCTTGGTATGAGAATAACTAGAGATAGGAAAAAATGCAAATTAATGTTGTCTCAAAGTGAGTACATACAAAAGGTGTTGGAAAGATTTAATATGTAGAATGAAAAACCAGTTAGTACATATTTGGCTAGCCATTTCACAATAAGTAAGGAGATGTGTCCCAAGACTCAGGAAGAGATGGATTATATGTCTAAAGTTCCATATGCATCAGCAGTTGGAAGCTTAATGTATGCAATGGTCTGCACAAGGCCTGATATTGCACATGGAGTCGGAGTTGTAAGCAGGTATATGAAAAATCTAGGAAAAGAGCATTGGATGATAGTGAAATGGATTCCCAGGTAATTGAGAGCTACCACAAATAAATAATTATGCTTTGGTGGTTCAAACATTTCTCTACAGGGATATGTTGATGCAAATATGGCAATTAATAGAGATAATAGGAGGAGAACCACAATGTATGTGTTTACTGTAGGTGGAACAACTGTCAGTTGAGTTTCAAAGTTGTAAAACATTGTTGCACTTTCAACAACGGAAGCAAGGTATGTTGTTGCTACAGAAGCTAGTAAAGAAATGATTTTGTTACAAAGGTTTATGGATGAGTTGGGCAAGAAGCAAGAGATGGGAAGGTTATACAATGATAGCCAGAGTGTTATTCATCTTGTAAAGAACTCATCATTTCATTCCAAGACTAAACATATACAACTCAAGTACCATTGTTGTAGTGTTTTCTTCTCAAAGATGTACGAAAAGAACCCACTTAAGATTGTGGATGACAAACAATATCATAAAACTAGTGTTGGAAGATGGATAGTTGAAGCAAGAAAAGATACACACTAGCCATAATCCTACAGACATGTTAACAAAAGTTGTAACCAGGGAGAAACGGAGATCCTACTCAGTTTCAATTGATCTTTAATTATGATGATGAATATGAGAAACAAACAAGTCCAAAGTGGAACCATTGTCCAGCAAGTGAAGCGGTGAGGGAGTTGTTATAATCAGTCTCCAAGTCGGAGATTGTTGGGTGTGGAGCCTGATTATCTTCATGATTTCTCAGAGGTTTTTGTTTTAGTCGTGTTGGATCCATGTTCCTAATAGGGCAGCAACATTTCCTGTTTAATCCTCATCAAGGGGGTCTTTTATGAGTGACCCCCCCAACAGTGGGGGTTCGAGGACAACGCCCCCAAAGCTAAAAATAGATGAAAAATTGCCTTGTAAAATATTGTAATTTGTAGTCACTCTGAGTCATTCATTAGGCCAATGATCTAACAGTAGAAGTTATGTTAATTTAGGGTTTTTTGTCCTAGAAATCAACCCTCAGTTTATATGAGGGAATTGTATTGCAGTTGTGAATTATTATTATGAGCAAAAGAGAGAGAGAGAGGAGACTATGTGAGAGAAAAGAGGAAATTATAGCGTATCTATTGTAGGTTGTATCTTTCATTTTGCTGGATAATGTAAAAGGAAGGTGTTGACGGTGCTAGACCCACCAAAATTCAAGGGTATCTCCCTAGTAAGAAGTCCCAACTAGACCTCTTGTCGTTTGGAGTAGGAGTCCCAGCAGTGGGTGGTAGTGTAGTGCCTTGACCACGGTAGCACGCCAAGGTAAGTATGATGACTTTGGTTGGAAGCAAGTGTGTGACCTTGCAGCGAGTCAAGTGAGATGCATGGGGGTTCTAACGCACAGAGGGGAAAAGGAAGTGTGTCCTTTAGAAGCCTATAATAGTACGCAGCTTGAAAGGAACACAAGAGCGGAATGAAATCACAAGCTGGAAGTGGAATAGTCCACAAACTAAAGTGATGGGTTAATCCAACAACACACCTTCAAAAGGATACATACAATTGCATACAAAATAGTTCATAAGAAAATGTGTAAGTTAAACAACATACATTGTTAAAGTAACCATAATAGTCAAACTACAATAACAACATGTGCATGAAAACGTGTTGGCTCATTATATTATTATGAAGTGAAAGTTCCATCCATACATACACCATTGACAACTACTAGCCCCAATAATGGAACATTACAGTCAACACTGCATGCTCCTCCAAAGAAGTGTACTCTCTCTATGTTGTGGAGAAGTCAAGGCTCGTAACAATACTCCCAAGCCTTCTCTAAGCCTAAGCCTAGCCAAAATCCCCTTTTATGAGTTATGAGGTTCTATTTATAACAAAGGGTGGGGTGACCCTTGACATTCCCCTTTTTGACACTTTGACTACCCTCATGACTCTTCAACTTCTTTACACGTAACTCATTACATTACATAGTGATTGTTCACATTCCACTAATGACACTTGGAATTTCACTTACAACATATTTAAAAATAATATACATTTTCCACATGTACCTATGTGAGACAAAATAGGCTACAGACAGTCTAACAAGACAAAATACTATGAATTTGAATTTTGGGGAAGGACCAACTTGGCAACCTCCACTTGGTGCTCCTCGGTCACATATTGATGCCAAGCTTGGTACTGTGTGATGATGTCCCCAAACTGCTTGATGGTGTCTTTCTGATAGCGGACTCTTGCCTCCATAGCTTTCGGGTACATGGTCTTGGAACCTTTGTCCAACTCATCTTGAAGCATGTGTAGCATGGTCTTCACTATGGTAGGACCACCAATGTACTTTTTCATGTTTTTTGTGCTCATCTCCAATTCATTGTTGGTGGCCTCTCGCCTTAGCTACTCCATGTATCTATCGATCTCTAGTCGGACTTGGTTCTTCTCCTTAGATTGGATGAGCGAATCGATTGATGGGATCCTATGTGTCCTCACCATAACATCCAAACTCTTATGCAACCACGCATATGAAGTTTGTATGTTGTTGATGAACAGGGCAAGCTGTTCATAGTTATGTATCTACATTTGGATCTTTGCTTTGTCTATGTCTGCCTGCGGCTTCATCATCTTCGGCAAGTCAAGCGGAGCCCCTTTGTACCACATTGTCAACTCTTTCACATGGGTGATGGCAGCATGTATGTTCCTAATAGTTTGAACAAACTCCTTCCTCCATTGCTACAAGCCATGCACACAGACAACTACTTTATGCATGGTGACAAATTAATCATAGGGTTTCCACATGGTGGTATCAAGTGTTTATACTACAGCGAGTATCACTTTCCTTATCTTTGCCCCTACAAAAACTA
The DNA here is from genome assembly GCA_031772625.1 of Pinus tabuliformis. Lineage (NCBI taxonomy): Eukaryota > Viridiplantae > Streptophyta > Pinopsida > Pinales > Pinaceae > Pinus > Pinus tabuliformis. The sequence goes on from CM062812.1 coordinate 282,657,648, forward strand.
TGCTCTACTCTCGATATTTTTCTAAATCTTACCTCGTTGGCTATAATTTCTTTGTCAGTTGTTCATTCTTAGCCCAACAAGTACTTGACATTGGAGCTTTTTGCTTCGGAATAGGCCAAGGTGGCTCTAGCAAGGGCAGCTAGATGTTTCCTAGTGTCTAGAACTATTGCCCTTTGCTTCATGAATTTAGGTGATGCGTGATCATCCAGAAAGTGCTTCCTTCGCACCTATACAATTTTCTTCTATAACTCATCAAATGACAGATTGTACACATCCATGACTAAATCATCATCAAGGAGGACAGCATCTCCTTGTTCGCTTAGGATTGGCTCTGACACTAGAGGTAGCAAATACTGAGAGGTGGCCTCAGGTTCTCTTGGAATGAGGTTAGTGTCTACTAAGCCATTTCCTGATCCTACCTTTGTTGATTGTCTACCTTAGCTAATATTTGTTCTGACCCCTCAACCTGTATGGGCATTGTTTTCTCTGTCATAGCACCTTACCTTTCTTCTTCATATTTCTTCTTCTCTTCTCTTTTTATCTTTGGTTCCTCCTCCTGCTTCTTCTCCATCTCCTGCAACTTTAGTTTTGCTACCTACAAGCTCTGCTTTTTCTCTTCCTCCACTTTGTTATCTATGTCCTTTGCTTCCACTGCCAAGCTACCTATATGAAGATTGAATACACTTTTAATCTACAACTTTTTTCTCCCTATATTATGTTAGAAACTTCCTCTTTCTGTGATCTTATACTAGATTGTTTCCTTCCACTATTTTTGTTGTACTTGCTGCCATGTTAGTGTTGACTCCTTTTCTATGGACAACAGAGTGTATGCATATATTGGCAAGTTAACTAGCACTTTCTCAACTGCTTCCCCAGTATTATTTCCAGTGTTATTTCTTGAAGCATTTGTCTTTGGTGCCATGGTATGATTACTGTTGGAGAGGGGTGCTTCATGAGTGTGGTACCTGTGGGACAAAAAGGACACTCATGGCAAGCAAACATTAGCTCTTACAAATATAACTTCACAACATGATAAAGCAACAATCAAGGCATATAATGAAAGGGATTACATAATTTTGACCAATAGAGGTGACTGACTAAATTTGGGAACTATGCATTGTGCAGTCCCAGTAGTCATTGTGAAAGCTTGATGACTAGAACTACGCAATGCACAATTCAGTTTGTGAGAGACTGCGCATTGCGAAATCTCAGTGACCAAGCTGGGAGACTGACTCCTGGAATTGTGCAGTTCGCAGTTGGAGCCAGGACAAGATAGCCTTTGTGCAATTCAAGAAGTCAGGGCAAAGGCCTTGAGATGCCAAATTGTGTAGTGCATGCAAGCGAATGTGAGATTCGAGCAAGGGGAGCCCAAATCTGCCCAAGGGGAGTGTGCAATCAAGTAGATCTGAAGGATGGTGTGGTGTTGAGTGCAGATCTATTTGAGTGATGATGCATGCAAGTAAAATAAGTGTAGGAATCAATCAAACAGAAGGATAATGAAGCATGTGGAGAGACTCACCACAATGGCGACTGTTAGTGTAAAAATAAGGTAATGCATGCAACACTTGGGAAAGGCAATGCAAAACTTGAAACAACACTTCTACAAGCTAAAACAAGTTAAAACGCCAATAGTTTCTCAACAAAACAATTGAAACAACACTCTCACAATCTGAATAAGAAAAAGCATAAAAAAAGGCGGCAAAAGACGATAAAAGTAAAACTCACCCGAAAAAGTGAAAAACGATGCTCCAAAGGTTCCTTGATCTCCTTAGGCATGCTAGAGATTGATGATCGAATATGCAAATGAGATCTAGTGGCATATATTACATAGAAATGAGCCAATTGGAATTTATGACATGTATGCCTGAGATCAAGGACAAAAGCGACACTTGGTTAAAACCTCTAAATATAGCAATGTGCCACCTTTGGGAAACTAATAATAGATCCCTACTTCCAAGGGATGATTTTTTCTTTTTCGTGAAACGATTCCATGCATTGCTCGGAGAGATTGCACAGTTTTGGGAAGGACTGTGCAACCCTTTGGCTTATGCACTGAGTAGCTTCTGAGCAGAAAGACTTTTGCGTAATTTTTGGGTTGAGTGACTTAAGCTGCCTCTCATGATCTCCATAGTTTCCCAGCTGAAGGATGGTTGTCAACTAGCTCTACGCAATTCTGGAGTTGAAGGCCCACTACTGGCTTAGAAAAGTGCAATTCCCGAGAGCAAGGCTGGTTATTAACTAGCTCTGTGTAATTCTGGAGTTGAAGGATCACTGCTAGCTTAGTCTACACAATTCTCAAGAGCAAGGATGGTTGCCCTCAAGGATTGTGTAGTTCACTAAGGCAAGCCCAAAACTAGGTTGAAACCAAGTCAAGAGATCGGCTTGTGGGTTAGACAGTAAAGAAAGTAAGAAAACACAAGCCAACATGCAAAAGATAAAGCTCAATGAAAGCACAAGTACCTGGGTCAGTGTGAGATGAGTTGTTGTGCTTGAGGAGGGAGGCTCCAAAATGAAGCACAAGAAAAATTTTGGATGGTGGTTGTAGCCACTACAACAGAAGGATTGGTTGTTTCTCCATGGACGTAGCCCAAATTAGTTGAACTACGTATATCTATATCTCACTTTTTTTATGTGTTTCTCTATTTGTGTTTTTCATTGCTCCCTTAATTAATTTCTAACAATTGGCCTGGTATGAGGCTTTCTAGCCCCATAAATTTCAGCTAGAGTGGGTTCATTTAAAATCTCCCTTTCCTCTGTTTCAGGCTAACCCTCCCTTGTTTCAATAGGTTGATCCTCTACAACTTTCACATGTTGTTCTGGAATCTCAGGAGATGGCTCTCGAGGAGGAGATAGGGATTTTTCTTCTGCAATCATTTTACCCTTTCTTTTGTAAACCCTTTTAAACTCAGGAACTTGAACATGGGTTTTTGTATGCATGCTTAGGGAGTATTCTGTTTTGCTTCTAGATTGAACTAAAAAGGTTCCTTATTCTGAGATCTTAGAGGCCTGGGAAGGTTTCCTTTGTTTCTTCTTCTTGCTACTGGTTTTTTGACTTAGGAGAGACTGAATCTATGAATCCCCCCCAAAACAGGAGATGCTCCCAAGTTCTATTAACCTTCTTTAAATGATTGACAATTAAAAGCTTAATCAGACTCTTATGGAAAACATAGTGAGGGGATTCCTTTGGTTTATCCTGAATCCCTGCTAACATCTTTTTCAGACTCATAAGTAAAATGAAAGTCACATTCATTCTAACATGTCCATAAATATGAGCGAGGAATCTAAAGCGATACATGTTGAGCCTGTTGAAGCATCCCCCGCAGGTAAAATAATCTTGAGTTGTCCTCAGGATTTGGTCTCATTCATCTTTTAACCAGGACCTCTACACTCCCAAATTCCATAGCTTGTCTTTGTGTTCATCCTTCAAAAAGAAAGGGATATAGATACCTACTAAGGTTCAATTTTTAAATCACTGATCCCCATCCATTGTGAGGCTTGTGGCCTCTGCAATTGTTTCCTCTATAACGGGGAAGGAGATGCAAACAATGTTAACCCCTTGGCAATCAAAACTCTCTACAAACGTCTGAGCCACTCCGTCATGAAAACCATCACACCTAAATCAAAACTCCTCCCAACCTACTCATCGAAATTTCTCTTGAATTTCTAGGATGGCTCTGAGAGTTTCAGTACCCTTAGGCTCTCCTCTATGCAGTCGACTACCTTTCCCCATAACCACTAACACTCATAAACAAAAACTTCGGAAGAAAAAATAGGATTTGTTTCATGTCTATGCATGAAGGTTTAACTAATATTTTATGTCAAAAGGAAATAATGACATTACATGACAATCCTATGATGATTCCCTTCACATGGAATCTCAATCTTAGAAAAGATAGGTGAAAACAAAAAATGGGTATAATCGCAATCATGCATTTGTGTCTCGATCATACCATCACTTTCATAATGATTATCACCCTTTGTCGGTGGAAATTTAAACAAATTTTCATTTTGGAAAAATTAAATAACATGCCATACCAATTAATTGATTAGCGTCATATGTCAAATGATGATAGGCTATGTGAAAAATTGATGTGTTAATGCTCACTTGTCCATAAATTTAAATATTTTCTTACATTTGATTTATAAATGTCAGCACCTTCGTTTCAAATTTTTTGAATTAGCACTGACAATTTAACTATCAGCACGCCTGAAATTTTTAATGAAAACTTAAGACCACTGATCCCTCTATTCTTAAACTAAATTTTGATAAAAAAATGCACACATCATTTTAGGGGATTTGATTATTCTTTTCATGATGAAATTCATACATTATTTCCTTATGTTTGGTCCTATTGAGTATCAGTTTAGTATCAAACAACATAGAAAGATACATTTACTTTGGAGGTTTTGCTCCCTGTTTGCTTGCAATCTGTATGACCAATTCAAGAGCTCCATTTACCAACATTCTTATTTAAAGCATGACATGCCATTATAGTTTGCTCATGTTGGCAAAATAAAATCACAATTTATTGTTGTAAATATAAACTTAGAGAAATGTGATCGAATGTTTAAATAAGAATTATAAAGTGGAATCGTTAATTGGGGTTATCCCAAGTGGTTGGTAGAAATGAATGGGGTCCTCTCCACCCAATGTCAATTCTCACAAGTAACATGATGAATTTTAATATAATATACGCAATATGTATATTCCTCATATGAAATATATAGCAATGTATCGTGGTAAAAACAAGTATTATAAAGTTGAAAAAAAAGGTATTATAATGTGGAAACAATGTCATGATTTATTAATATAAGTTAAAGCAACATTGAGCATGTTATGTTGTCTCAGTAATTTATGAGTATAAACATGACACTATATGCCTAGTGACAGGCCCTATGGATGCAACAATCTATCAAGATATTTTGTTGCCTCAAAATTCCATATGGATAAAGGAATCATTGAGATATTAATATGCTCCTTTAGTTCAACATTCAAATCGCATTGTTGAAAGTATTATGGGGTAGAGAGTTATGAATCCAACCTTTAATAGTTGTGTGAGTCAGTTGACCCATTAGTAAGTAGATTTAAAATTGTCAAAATCCTTTTATTTAGATGATGCTTGTGTTAAATAAAGTTTGGGGGAGGGGGAGAATTTATGAAGTCACAAACCTATTTAGTTGTGTGATAAATTACCTTTCGCTAATATCTTCGAAAATATAGCTTGTTATTGTGAGATGTCAAAGAAAAATATTTTTTTGGAGTTGGTGTAAAGAATGAAAATATCAAATATTGGCATATGATAGCACTACCAACTTATTGAGTATCAAAACTTGTATTTGTTGTGTATGCATTACTTGACAAAGATAAGGAATACTATTGCAGATAGGACAAGGAATTTGTAAGCTATATGTTTAGATTCCCATAGAATTCCTTCATAAAATAGTTAAAATAATTTTTTTTTGTAATAAGCTATTTTAAAAACTTTTTTTAAAAATTATCATTTTTTAATATTTATTTGTTAATGGTGTTTTTATTAATTTTCTTGTTGGTAACTACATGTTATTTTTTTTTTTTTAGAGCATATATGTGACTCTTAGACTAGCATGTAGTCTAAGAAACTGCGACCCAGGGGCATCTAATCAATCAAAATTATCTAGAGACTACACATGGCCTAGGCCACACTAAGCCTTTGACATGGATGGATATTTTTTGGTGTCTCCTCTCGACTATCACGATTTTTGAATCTTTCCCACTTTACGAAACAAAACCCTTAAAATCTAGTCACACTAGACGGGTATGACCATCTTTTTTTTAAGAAGGACATGGGATATTATCCACTTATGTGTGCATAGATGTAATGTTCCCCATTGAAAATTACAGCAATAAATAGAGACATGTGGAAGGAAACAACAATCAATAAACAATTATTGTGCATGCATATTAAACACCAAGAAATAAAGGTGGAACAGTTGAGCCATTTTATTAATATTGATCAAACATGAGTATAATGATAAAATAAGGGAACCTGGGCTTTCTTATGCAAGCTATGCAAATCCCAAGTGAAAATATGATAGCCAAGGTGTTGGAATAACTCTCCCACATATTATGTGCACTGCCCAGAAATTTTGTCAACTGCTACTGGAATGGAATTGGAATTCTACCTTCAATATCGACCAAATCAATCCAAAATTACAGCCACTAGCTCCTCTTCTAAAACCCAATAATACCCAGAAAAGGTTTGGCTCAACTCCAAGTCAACATTTAACCCACAAAGTGATGTGAATTTCCCAACTAACCAACAATATGCCCTACTCTAAGAATGTAGGGTTATGGCCCAAATACTACTTGAAAAATTCTACAAAATTAGTTGGAGCCTCCTCTTAATAAACCCACAAAATCCCAGAAAAGGTTTGGGTTGAATACAACTTTCCCTCCTGACCCCAAGAAATGTGTGTGGATCTAACTAGCTAGAAAAATGAATCGTAAGAAGAATTTTGTTGTAGAATGCCCAAATCAATCCTTAGATAAATCTCCTCCAGCCACTGCAAGTCACTCCACCAAACCTCCTTATTTATCCTTAGCTCAAACTCCCTAAATATCCCTGTCAAAATGTTTGTATAGTAGCTCTCAAGAAACCCCTACACAAGCCCTGCAATAGATAAATTTGGCCCTCCAAAATGCAGCACTCTGAACCCTGCAAATCACCAAGGAAAAACTCATCCTCTCTATGGATAAATCTCTACAAATTCTCTCGCCAAAACTCTGTCGTTTCCTTCTGTTCCTGAAGAGAAGCACTCACTAGCTGGAAATAGTCTGCAATGTAGCTCTTAGATTAGCCCTGATAAGGACTCCTTCTTACTCTCCTAGGGTGACACTCGAAGTTCACCGAAGGTAGAGGTGGAATTCTTTCTTGGAAATTATTTGTGTTGAACACATGTTGAACAACAAGATTGTGTTAAATTCAAGAGAACTAATGTTAAAATTGTAAAATGAACAAGGATGACAAAGTGAGGCCCTCGGGCTCTATTTATAACACTCTCTGTAATTCACACCTCCTATTTTCTCTCTCCTCCAATAGTGTGAGTTCCCTCCTTGGGTCAAATTTCTCTCTCTTGTGGCCCCCACATTCCACTAGAGTTGTAATTTTTCCTTTTATCTCCTAAGTCTCAATACCAAAAATGTCTTCTCTTTCCAAAATCTTCTCTAATGCGAAAAATCAAAATTGGGGACATGACAGTCCTCCCTGCCAAAAATGGCTTGTACTCAAGTAATGCCTGAACAAATCTCTCTCTAGCTGCTGACCCAAATGGCTATTGCAAATGATAACAAGGTCCCAAATGTGCCACTAAGTCATCCCTATCCCATGCACTACCCTTTCATAAAGGAATCCCTCGATACCAGGATCCTAAGCCATCATAATCAACGTGAAGCACCCCTTGCTCTGCCCAACATCTGACTAGGTATAAGGTCCAGAAGCCATTCGCATATTGTCCATCAGTGGAGTATCATGATAATATAAAATCTTGATCAACCCCTCGTGAAGTTGCCCTACTGAGTAGTCAATCTCATGCACTTCGTGAGTAGGCTCCCAAGGATACAATTCAACCCCTATGGAGATGAATATTCACCTGCATGAACTCCCCTTATCTCCTCTTACCGATCATCCCCCCATGATGGTGAAGTCACTACAAGGAAAAGACCTTCTAGAGGAGGTTTTTGCGAAAACCCTTATAAAAATAGCCCAAAAATCTCTTTGTAGCAGAGGTCACTAGTAGAGGTGGGCGAACTAATGTTTTGGTGGATGTTTTTTGGATGGTGCATCTACAATATACAAACGCATCAATGCTTTACTATCTGTACAAGCATTGATGCTGCATAGAACATGGTACACCATGGAAAATATATTTTTATAAATTAAAAAAACACATTGCACTAAATAACACAATGCACTGATTCTTGAATAATCGATAGCATCAGAAAAAGGCTAACTTTAAAAAAAAAAATTGGTGTTATATACACCCAAGGAACTGGCTCTCTTCATGTAGTAAAATGCCTCAGTGCATACCAAGAAGGAGAATCGCTATAGCTTTTAAATTTTAAAAAAATGTTGTGTTATTTTTCAATGATGCATCGGTGTTGTAAATGTATCAAAACTCCCTGGGACATCTTCTAAAGAGCACTGCTATGCAGTTTTTAATTTTTTTTAAAAGAGCAGTGCTAAAGTAAACAAATCATTGGTGCGGTATCTATATTAGAACACACCATAATATATTTTTTAATTTAAAAAAAAAAAAAACATAGTGCTCTTGGATATCTTCTGCACCAATGCGTTTATTGTAATGCATCGAAGGAGGGTTAAATAAAAAAAGACCTCCCAACTGTAGATTTCATTTTTACCATCTATAGTGTTGGAGAGATCTGAAGCACCGGTGCCACTCTTGCCTCATGCAAGTGCCCTGACATCGGTGCTTCTCTTTCTCACCATCCTTTTGTATCATGCTCACTGCCTAACTTTCCAATTTTTTCAAACCGTGGTAAAATTTCTTTTTCTCCATTACGTGTCAGCAATGCCTCCCTGATGAGAAAATATCTAAGTAATGTCTGTGTTTCTCTCTAATTTAAGTTTTTAGCAATTTGGAATTGCAAATTAGCTTAAAATTTTTGTTGTTTTTGGAAGAAGAAAAAAATTCCCTACACAATGCTCTCAATATGTCCATCTCGCTCCGATAGTGGTGCACCCTATAAATTTAAAAGGGTGCACCGCAATTCGATGCATGAATATAACGCACTGCAATTATTGTGATGTGTTTTGTAAATTAAAATGCAACAGGAAATCTATAAATTGTACTTCGGTGCATTCAATTTTTAGGTTACGTCCGGTGCGTTTATATTTACCAAACACACCACAAAAATAATATTTAAAAATATAACTATAGCTCGATGCGTTTGATAACCTGAACATTTCATTCCAGTGCGAAAAGGTTATACATGCGCACCGATGCATGAATGTGATGCACCATGATGAAAATTTAAAGTTGTGAACCAACAACGATGCGTCATATGTATGTGCACATTGATGTCAGTGCAATGGCTTTTGACAACGCACTAGATCCAGTGCATGACTATGTTTTGGGCACACCAATGAAATTTTTTTTAATTGAAAGTTATGTTTCCATATTTATAAATACATTTTTCATTTAATAAAAAAAAAATGTATTTTATGTACAAGGTTAATGTATTTTATATGTCAATCTTGTAGCAGAGACATCAGTAGAGGGAGTAGCAGGAGGAACAAGAGCAAATAGTGAAGCAATACAATATGGTCTAACCATGGGAGGCTAGAGAGAGGGAGAGGGATTTATACCCTTTCCCTATTACTATAGTGACCCGAGCACTCTTAAGGAATGTAGGCTTCCTCAAGTACTATGAGGAGGATACATCCCTGAAGGCACACTCTATCTTATTAGCACATCTAATCCGTTGATGGAGTGCCCAGGAGTAGGGTTTTCAGGTTGGTCCTGAGGCATGGTATAGGCCCTCTAAGGAGGACATATACTTTATCACTGGATTATCCATGAGAGGGGAGGATTTTCCCCAGTTCCTTGATGTCCCCCATGGGCTTGCAGTTGAGATTCAACTTGCCTTTAATTAGAGATATGTCGGGCCTCATGTGGTTCGTCTAGCAAATTTTCAAGGTCGTGCTGGACAGCTACTTATTTCTTCTTTTGTTGCACAAGAGGTTAGGTGCCTCTCATTATTAGTCACCACCATTGCACACTTTATTAGTGATGGGAAGTGAATTAGTTTCCCTCTTTTGTATTATGTCGATTCTTTGATTCAGGCGCCACATTGTATCAAATGGTCTGCCATTTTTTTGAGGCAATTTTGCATGGCTTTAGATAGATGTCATGTGTTGATACATGAGAGCGCGACCTTCCCTTTCGCTTTAGATATTTTTTATTTATTTTTTGAGAGGTTTCTAGAGAAGAGGCCTACATTTGACCATCACCCTCCTATGCCAATCACTGAGATCTAAATGTACATGTGGGGACATATGATGCCCAAGAGGGGCCTGTCGAAGTATCCAGCCAGTTTTTCTTCCCAAGCACTAATGCTATTGGCTAGCGAGGATCACCATGTGTTTGTCTCATTGGCATTCCCATACACAGGGATTGATTAGAGACAGTGTCCCAACATCCTCTTCACATTAGTTGAGCCTCAAGATGATAGAGGTAATATTAGTGTTTTATTTAAATTATTCTAGTTTCATTTTATTGTTTTAATTAATTAGAATAAAATTTATTCTAGCACGTTCTTTAACTTATTTTATTAAATTGTTTAATGAAATTGTCTAATTATTATTGTGTACTATATATTTTGTATACATTGTCACATTTAATGGGGACGTGCCTCCTCCCCCACCGGATTGAGGATATGGGTGATGCCTAAGTGGGTGAGGCACATCCTGAAGGGGTTGTGGGTGTCCCAGGCTATAGGGCTGGTTTGCGATTCAAATGGGTTATTGTGACAAATTGGAAAGATTTTTGGTTGAGGAGGGAGTTCACCCTACAAGGGCTTGAGATATCAGCGCAAATCCTAGGTTTGGGGATCTCTGCAGGGACTGTTCACACGATGTGATGTCTCTTATTCATCATATCATCGAATCTAGTAGGCTACTGGCATCGATGAGGGATGTAGCATGCAACAGTAGATATGTCAGATGAGGGTGGTGATCATGATCATGATGATGAGGGTGATGATCATGATGCTTCTAGTAGTACTACCCCATCGGATCATGTTCGTCAAGGTGTCGGTGATACTTCTAGTATTACACCTCCTCAACCACCTGATGATGAGATGACAGACCTAAAGGATTTGCCTTATGTTTCTCCTGACAAAGCATACTAGCCACTTCCTCCTCCACCTCAAAGTTTGTCAAACCGCATTGAGGCAGTAGTTGACCATCCATATTTTTCTACTACAAACCAGCCAGTACCTCCTCCTCCACCTTAGATTTCAACAAATGTTGAGGCAATAATTGACCATCCATCGTCTTCTACTGCAGACCAGGTTGGCACTACTATGTTTGCTGTATCAAATATTTGATTGTAGTTATTTGAATTGATGCAATTATTTGACTTGTATATGTGTGTGTGTGTGTGTGGTGCATTTTTTTGTTCATGTTTATATGCTTAATTTATACCTTGGTGTTGATGTGTATATTGTTAGGTCATGTTAGACATGTTCATTTAATGTGCTTGCAAATAGATGTGTATGTGATAGAAGTTATTTGACATGAGATGTATATTAATTTGAGGATTTGTGTGGTGATGATGTTAGATTACCATGTTTTTGTTTTGTTAGATGTGATCACGATGATGATGACCTGTTAGATTATTAGATTTGTGTGTTATATGTGCTAGAGATGTATATAATTAGATGATGGTAGTGAATTTGAATGTGTATCTTAGATGATTTTTATGTTTGTTAAATGGTTATCATCATGATGTTTATTTTTATGAAATAATATTTATTATAAATTATGTATTAGTGAGCTTATATCAAACTTTTATATATGAAATTGCATGCAAAATGACTTACTTAAAAAAAATGCAAAGATATTTTTATAAATTACAAAGTTTAGTATGGTTGAAACTATGATTGTAAAATTATGATAAATATTTTTCTATTGCTTAGATAGTTCATTCATATTCAATCTAACTTAATTAGTAAAATATTTCAATATTGACAAGGAAAAAATAATTAAAGGTAAAATAATTTAGCTGGTTCCTAATAAGAAGAAAATGTATAACTCATTCAATTTTAATATAAAATATTAATAATAAAAAATTAATGAAAAATACAGTTTGACCAATTCAATATTGGTTTATAAAATCCAATCTATTGTTAAATTTAGAAAACTTAAGTCAGATTTTTTTATAATTAATTTGGATTTATATATAACATATATATATATATATATATATATATATATATATATATATATATATATATATATATATATATATATATATATATATATATATATATATATATATATATATATATATAGATATAGATATAGATATATATATATATATATATATATATATATATAGATATATATATAGATATAGATATAGATATAGATATAGATATAGATATATATAGATATATATATATATATATATATATATATATATATATATATATATATATATATATATATATATTTAATTTATTACTAAATTTATGAGATTTTCAGGCAATTTAAATTTAATATTTATAGCAACTCTTGCCAATTTAAATTAGAAATTTCTCTCACTAAAAATGAGGATCAAGAAATGTAAAATAAGTCTTGTGAAGTTACTTGTAGTTGGGGATTTTCTCTATTGGAAGTTTTCCCTTAAAGAGGCAAGTGAACTTTTTTCTAGTAATAAAGATATAACATTTTGGTGCTATTTTAGTTCTTTATTTGCTATTGTACTGGTTTAAATTTAACTCTTTTTAATAATAAATATGAGTTAAATAATACAAAAATGATACTGTATTAGATTTAAACTTTTGACAAATAATATATTTGATTATTTCTTAATTAAAAACTCAACAAATATTATTTTTTCCACATTATACTTATCACGAGATATTCACTAAAAGTCAAGTTTTCGCATTTCTCCTAGCTAATACTACATCATGTTCGCAATGATAAAGACATGTCTACTTCAAATAATTTACTTATAAATACATAAAAATAGATATTTATTTTACATAATCTAAATAAGAAAGAAAAATGCATCACCAAGTCTATTTGAAAGTCAAAAAAATGCCTCTTAATCACCATCACATTATCATTTAATTCTTAGCTATAAAATATTTATTAATTCAACTTTTATTTATAATTACCATTGAAAAGAAAAGTCAAAATTGTTCCATCATCCATGAAAAAATTAAAACCTCTCATGTGTCCATGTAAGCCCATTTGTTTCTCTTATGGTCCATAAAAAGATGCAATCAACATTTTATACATGCATAAGACCTTTGAGTTTACATAATGTTGCAAGAATTGTAATTTAAATATAGTAAAGATGACTTTATCTCTCATGACAAGAATTTAATCTTACATATTAATGCACTGTTTTTTCATTGTTAAAGTCCTCATAGAGTTATCACTACATGATTATTTATATTGATTTTTAACTAAACAAGAAGGAAAAATATGTGAACTGATTAATAAACCAATAAGTATCTAAATCGAGACTAAATTTTCAATGTTATTTCTAAATTCACTATTTTCTTCTCATTTTCCTGTTTGAGGAGGATTGTGACCTTGAATCCTTATTATCATAGATATTGTACATAGTTGGAAATACTTAGTTTTAAGTGTAAAATGTTTCCACTGCAAAAAATGTGTAAAAATGTTTGCGAATATTACCAATTATATTATAAAATGCCAACAAGATGAATAAAAAAACAATATAAATAGTGAAAATAAAGTAAACAAAAACATACAATAATAGTATAAATGATGAAATGACACAGGAACATATCACTCTCCATTGTCGTCACCTGGATTATCTTCCTTTCTTGGCATGAAAACACTATTGTTCTCAAAAATATGTTTTGATCTAGGGTCGTGTCTTAATACGAACCACCAATCCCTATCCAACACATCTGGGTAAAAAAACACCTAGTTTCAATGTTTTGGGAAAACATAAGGCTCCATAGTTTCATGCCACACCTTTATAGAATTGATAGATATCAGCCCACTATTGTGATCTTCCTTTACATTATTTTGATCAAAGGTGTCCCTCCACTTAGACCTAAAAATAACACATTGGAGCAAAGAGAAATCCACTTGAATGATCTCTTGTATCTTTCCAGCATAACCTAATGTCCCTTGCATTAGGTTTTGATCACGGTGGCTAGCATGACTAGATTGGTCAAACTCGACTTCCACTCCACAGTATTGTGTCATGCATCCATCATCGACATCCTCTGTGAAAAAATGATGTCCATATGCCCACATAGATGGGAACAAATGCACCTATAAAAAAGTTAAAAAATCACAGTGTCATGTGTCTAATAACCCGAACGTAATTAAAAATATATATATATATATATATATATATATATATATATATATATATATATATATATATGTTACACTTCAAAGGTAGAGTATGAAGTTAAAATTGTACATAAACAGATTATAATTATTGAGTTGTTGCACCCAATCCCTATGTTTAGCGCATCATCTTCAGCACATGGGTAATGACCAGATGCACCATATTTATCTCTAACTTTATTAGCAACCCAACTGTTAGGGCATGTCATTGGCATACTTTCTTTTAAATAATCAAGATGAGGCATGCTTCTAACATTCAAATGTTTGAATCATTTCCTGTCACTGTCCCATTTCCTCCTCTTATGTTCATACAATGTGACCCACGGTTGTCTCACTTCCATTTTGTAAAGAATGAATTTGTTGATGGCTTCAATTTCTGAATTCGCTAATGAAATCAAACCAACATATATATATAGTATGTTTGAGATCAAAATATGCATTAATATGAAGTTCAGTGTGAATAGTTATTGTATAGTAATTTGAAAAATGATAAGCATGCACTTACTCTTTATCATGCGCCTCTTTCCATTTGTTTTGAGAAGCTCCCCTTATCTTTTGTCTTCATCCCTTTCATCGTCCCAAATCACCGCACCTGGTGTGTTGTTGATTTGCTTGATGTACTCACTAGCATAATAGAAAGACTCATACGATATATACCCCTCTACCATAAACCCCTTGGGTTTTTCCCTTTTTCAAACAAAACATTTCAATTTCTTCATGTACCTCTTCAAGAAGAACATCCAACAACAAGAAACCACCCCGACTAATTCAACCTCATCGACTAGGTGAATTAGAAGATGAATCTACAAGTCCATGAAACTCGTTGGCAGTTCCTTCTCAAACATATAAACAATCTCAGTTATATCTTGATGCCATCGTGGAATCTTAGCCATGTAAATCTCCTTTGATGTGATCCAACGTACAAATGCAGATAATTTAGATATTGCACACCGTAGGTCTAGTGGGAAGTCATGGTTCACACACCCACATACGAGAAGAGAATAGTGAAACTACACAATAAATAGTACAACATACAAAAATTAATTATAAAATATCTCATTACACAAAAATAGATAAAATGTTGATTTTGACATGCGTACTCTTAGAAGGTTCAAATGGTCATGCGATTTCAACCCTAACAAACGGTATTCCACAATGAAGCAACATCACATACCCATATAAATAAGGCACCCTAACACTCATTATAACTTCCTTTTCTAAAGAAAGGTCATATTTCTTTAAAATCCATAGGACATCACCTTATTTGAAAGACCATGAGGGACTACTCTCTCCTCCAGTTTCTTGTCTTTGCCAATGTTTCTTTTTAGTTTTTGAAGAAATAAGATCTCTCCTAACAGCCAATGTGTCACTTTCTTTCGATGATATGTGCCTCCATAAAGAAGATGAAACATTTTTAAATATATGCATGGGATCTAGTAAGTGGGCAATCTTAAGATGCTCCCAATATGGGAGCTCATAAAAGACAGATTTATTTTTCATCCCAATGGGAAATTTCTCAACATAGGTTTCAAATAATTCATCGAATGTAGGCTTCCCATTTGAATCAAAAATTTATGAAAACTCCCTCTCCTTCTCTCTCTCATATGCTCTAAGCCATTCAACTAGTGTCATTATTGCAGGCCTTTGGGTTCTCTTTGGTTTACCATTAAAAGTGGATGTTTCTCTTCTATAAGGGTGTTCTTCTAGGAGGAATACCTTGGAGTAGTCATACACTGGCTTTCATAGGTGGTCGGACCACATAGCCTTCAGAGAAGGTCCACAACATTTACTTCCTCGATACCCTTTTGTTTCAAGACCTGAGAAATTATTGTATATAGGCCAGCACGTTAGCGACCATGAAGATCAGAAAAAATTGCAGCGAATTAAATTAATATGCAAAACAATATTGTTATGTAAATAAACAAATCAATTAAAATTTAATTTACTAGAGCAAACACCTAAGCCTGGATAAGCATGTATGGTGCAAGCACATATGCCATCCAATGTAAAACTCATCTCTATTGTGATGGATCTTGATACATTGTACACATGTATCCCTTCCGATGATTCCTTCAATTCATCTTCTAATGGTTGTAAGTAGACATCCATATTCTTCACTTATCTTCTACCAGCGACTATGAGAGCCAACATAAAATGTTCATTCTTCACGAACAATGATGGGGGATATTGCTAATGATTACTACTACAGGCCAAATAGAATAGTTGGTGTTTTGGAGGGAATATGGGTTGATGCCATCCATGGCTATGTTGAGTTGTAGACTTCACACTTCATCCTTAAATTTTTTAGGCCATGTATCCTTTATATGCTTCATGGCTATTGAATCTGTTAGGATTCACATAACTCTTGACTCACTTCTATGTGACGCATGTCATCCCTGCAACATAGTTAATTATTTGCAATGAAAGAGTCTTTGAATCCTTGGGATTATAGGAATGTGCCTCAATATCTTATGAGGAGGACAATGTGATTTACCTATTTTTTTTAATTACGGTATCTATCATGCCCACATTTCATACATATCTCTTTGTCTACATATTCTCCTCTATATAGAATACAGGCATTCAAACATGCATGATATGATATGTAATCAACACCCAACATTTTCAACAACTCCTTTGCCACTCTGTAGCTACCTGACAAGACATTATCACTAGTAATAACCTTATCTTTGAATAATCTACAGTTGGTGGGGAATATAATTGTACAATGTCAATATTTAACATTCATAAAATTGACCATTTTTAATGTTTATTGTGTGAAAATATTTCTCAAAATATAAGGGACTTGATCAATCATGTAGGTGAATTACCTCAATATTGTCGAGAAACATGCATTCGACATGCCAAAATTTTCTTTCAATTTGTACAGCAACATCATTCTCCCTAGTTGAGTAGACTTTGACATGCCGCTAGGTCCAAAGAGAGGGTGGTAGAAGCATATTTCAGGCTTTCGAATAAGGTATTAGTGATATGAGCATCATCCCCTAGCTCATCATCATAGAATGCATCAAACAACATTTCCTCCATGGCAGTCGTATCCCATAAGTAATCATCCATACCAACCTCTATTTGATTTCCTCCATTGCCAACTTCTGATGAAGAACTACTATTAATGTAATCATTCCTAATTAGTGAATCTAGACGTAGTGGGAATTGAATAGGTGTATGATTCAACTATTATTTATATGCTTCCTCTCTGAGTCTTACTCTTAATGCAGCCTTCTCTCGAGTTGGTGTTGTAGTGGGGTGCACCAGAAGATGGTAGGTGGGTCGCTCATCATCACTAGAATCCTAATTTCAAAAAATATTTAATGTCATTAGTACAATATTAGTGATATTAGTAAGCATGTCAATGCAATTGGTTCGTTGAAATTACATTATACCAAACAATTATTACCATCCTTGATCCAGGATTGTGGCTGGATGATGCCATGTTCTAATTGGCAGGGTGAAGAGGTTGTCCATTTTCATCTACCAATTGCTTATGATTTGCTGCTCCTGATAAGAGCTTCCGATGTTTTTGAAATGGGGGGGAATTTTTCTACATCTGAACTAGATTCTGAATCAGGATCCTACAAATTTGGATACATTTTTATTCAAATTGAAATGGATTAAAAAAAAATCAATTAGATAATTGAAATATAAATAAAATCTAAACTTATTAAGATGGAAAGGGATAACTTCATGAAGAACATTGATCAGCAATATGGGACGAGCTGGAATTTGTAGAATTGGCCATTTTATATTATTCAGATTTTTTCCCTGCATTTGAGAAAAAAATAGAAATAAAATTTTGTGTCCATATTTAAAATTAATTTCGAGAACCATATAACCACAATCTAAATTTCAATATAATTTTCAAACCATTTTTCAAGAATAAGGCAACTTTAAACACAAAATGTATACTATGAACTACTATAATTCATGTGTATGTGAACTAAAGGATAATTTGAGATCAATATGTTATTTTATGTGAAAATAAAATTTCATATAGCTTTTAAACCCAACTAGTGTGTTTATCATAACAAAGCGCATTGATGCGTTTAAATAATACCAGCACCGAGCCGTTCAAATAATATTTGCACTGGTTTTCAGCATTTCGAATATATATACCAGCACCGAGCCGTTCAAATAATACTTGCACCGGTTTTCAGCATTTCAGAGAGAGAGAGAGAGAGAGAGAGAGATATATATAGAGAGAGAGAGAGAGAGAGAGATATCGATGCTCTTGTACAAAAATGCATCGACGAATTTCAAAAAAAAAAAATAGCATCGGTACGCCCCTGTTTCCGGATTTTAGAAAATAAAAATGAATTCAACCATCTCAGTTCTCTGATAACAATTACAACACCAATGTTTTTAAATACAAACTGCACTATTATGTTAAAAAAATAAATCGCGATTCAGTTTTAGAAAAATTCAGGAGAGAAATGGCGGAGCTCTAGAGATCTGGTAATCGGGGTTTCCAATATTGTTACAGGGTTATGCCCCCATGGACACCGGAGGTCCCCCCCCCCTCTACCTCCTAATATCGATGCCTTCAAGTGGCTGGTTGCCTCCTACGACAAGAGGAAAGCTAATCCAAACCTGCAGAAATTTGTAAAGAAAGTTGAATCCATCCCCTCTATCGAACTGCCTGTAGAATGCCAATGCTGGACTATGCTGAACCTAGCAGAATGTGGGCTAATTGGAAAATTTAAGGGCCTTTGGCCCTCTCCTAAAGATATTTATGGTTGGGTCCAGCAAAATTGGAGGCCCCTCATCTCTGAAGGAATCTGAAATCATTTGGTAGGCAGAGGCTATTATGTTTTTGTTTTCGACTCAGCTAAAGATCGAGATCTCATTTTCCGAAACAGTCCATATTTCATGGGCTCTATCTGAATAAATGGATGTTGAACTTTGATCCTTCCTAGGATATTCCTTCAACCATTCCTCTCTGGGTAAGGTTACCCCACCTCCCTCTTCATTGCTGGAACTCGGAATCTATGGAAACCATTGGGAACAAACTAGGCAAATACATCAATAGGGCTGAAAGTAGAGAACAATATTCGTGTGCCAGAATTTTCGTTGAAGTCGACTTGGACATAGGGTTGCCCGAGGCGATCAAGCTAACCGTAGCTGGCTGGTCTCACATATAGGAACTCGACTATGAACAGTTGCCCTTTAAGTGCCGACATTTCATGGCTATGGCCATTTTTCTCAAAAATGTAAGAAGATATCTGAGGAAGAATCTGAAAAAGAGAAGGGAAAACAGTGGACACAAACCCAAAAAGTAGGCACATCCAAGTAGGCCAACAGAGCGAAAGGGAAAGGAGGGAATATAGGGATTGGAGGACCAACTTCTGGGAAGAGACTACCTGAAGCTCATGCCACAGCAAATGCCATTGCTTCAACAAATCCTTTTGTTGTTCTAAACCCTCCAGAAGATCAGACCCCACCTGTTCTTGAAGAGGGCGAGGTGCAACAGCATATTGAGCAGATTGCAGATGCTGAAATAAACTCAGGATCACAGGAACAAACTGGAACAACCACTTCAGAAATCCCTTGCGTAGATGCAACCCCGCAGGAAACCTATGGCTCTCCAGTAGGCGCCATATCCCCACCCTCTTATGCAGAAATGATCAAAAATAAAAAGTCGATAGACAGCTCTAGTTCTTCTGAAGAAGACTCTTTTGAGTGATCCACCAAAAAGGCAGGAAGGAAGTCTCATAAGGAGATCAGAGAAGAAGAGGCAGAGAGATTAAAGATGCAGGGTAGTCAGTCTACAATCGAAATGTCATTAGGCAGGAACATGAGGGCTAGACCCCCAAAGGGAAGCCCTACTCCTTCTTACTCTGGTAAATAATGCAGATTGTCTCTTGGAATTGCAGGGCTTTGGGGAACCCATTGAAAGTAGAAGTAGTTAAACATCTATCAAGAAATCCTCCTGCTCCAAGAGACAAAGATAGAAGAGGATGCTATTCTATCCTTAAGTCGAATCAAGTGGAAGAAGAACGCAGAAAATGAGGTCAACGCTTGAGGTACTTCAAGGGGTCTTGCTACCTTATGGTCAGAGGATACGTTTCAGCTGAAAAGATCTTTCACAACCCAACACTGGATATGCATAGAACTTCAACATCTTTCAAGTAAGATTTCTTTGGCTCTTTTCAATCTTTATGTCCCAATTAATTTCTTGGAAAAGAAGGATTGTTGGAATTCTCTCTCAGATGTCCTAGAAATCTACACTCCCCCAAACATCATACCAATGGGGGATCTTAACATCACTTTAGATTCGAAAGAGAAAAAAGGTGGAGTTCGGGGTAAAGATCCCTTTCATGATTCGGTGGAGTCTCTGATTCTTGCTTGGGACCTCCTTGACTTCAAACCTAATAAAGTTCATTATACCTGGAGCAACAATAGAGTAGGTAATGCCAACATTGTTGCTCATCTAGATCAGTTTCTAGTTCAAAGTTCATTAATGGAGGGGAAGCATTTAATCTCTTCAAAAATTCTACCCAAGATAACATTAGACCATAACCCCATCTCTCTGTTGCTAGAAAAATAGGAATACTTAGGCCCTATTCCATTTAGATTTAGTCCTATTTGGGTAGCGAGAGAGGGCTTTATGGACATAGTGGCTCAAGCTTGGTCACAACCAGTTGAAGGATCCCCCAGCTTTGTGTGGGAGCAGAAACTTAAGTACACTAAGTATGCCTTAAAAAGCTGGGCAAAAAAACCCCTCACCACTCCAACGAGCAATAGACAAAAGATTATGCAGACTTTAGCCGAGATCCAGTTAGGCATGGAAGAAACCACCAAAGCTCAGCTGGTCATCAAACAGAATTCCCAGATCAACTCTTTTCTCTCCTTTCTCCAGGAAGAGGAGTACTGGCGCCTCAAGTCTCGTAGCCTCTCGCTGCAACCTGGAGATAGAAACACTTCATTCTTTCACAGACAATGCAGAGCTTGTCTCTCTTGGAATCACATCTTGGAAACATCCACCAGGGAGGGGGAAGTCATCAAAGGTCACCCTCTTTTGAAACAAGCTACCACATCTCATTTTCAGCAAATGTTTTAGGAGGATGGTACTTCTGATGATGTTCTGGCTGCTGATTTTTTGTCAAACATCCCTTCACTTGTCACTATAGATTTAAATGTTGGTTTATTGAAGCCTTTTACTGAAAAAGAGATAGTGGAAGTCATATGGTCAATGGAGTTAGATAAAGCCCCCGGGCCAGATGGCTTCTCCATCCATTTTTACAGAGTTTGCTAGAATGTAATAAAATTCTATCTTCTTCGAATGATAAAAGCCTTCCAAAAGAAATCCAAAGTGGGAGGGTGTACCAAATCCACCTTCCTCACTTTAATCCCGAAAGAAGTTAACGTAGAGACTTTTGACAGGTTTCGGCCTATCTCGCTCTGCAATGCCTCATACAAGATTCTCGCCAAACTCTTAGCCAATAGACTCAAGCCTCTGTTAGGGAAGCTGATTTCCCCTCTCCAGGGTGGGTTTGTCAAAGGAAGGCACCTCATAGACAATGTGATCCAAGTGCAAGAAGCCCTCCACTCTTGTTATAGACATATTTGGGCACTACAACCCCAATCACATATGTCCATAAACCAAGGGCTTCTAAACCCCTAAAAGTGTTGTTTCATACGATAAAGGAACAAGGTCAGCTGATTACATCATTTCCCAGAAGTTCTCCCTAAAAAACTGCTCAGAACTGGTAAAAAATGGACCATACAGACTGCTCCATGCTGAAGGTGCGATGCATCTCACCTGTTACACACGGGGGGTGTGATGCATACTAAAAAGCCCTTCTATAGGGTGCGATGAGCGAGAGCAGACAAATGGCAGAAGCAATTTGCTAGGTGGAAACTCAAAGAATCTTCTAGGAACTACTCATATGACACTTGCCTCTCTGAATTCGCCCAGGAATGAGTAAGAGATCATGAAATCTCCAAGTGGAACTAAGAAATATCAGTGAAATGACACTAATAAAAATCCCAGAAGCCGACTCACTCTCCTACAAACATCTATATATGGATCCCTCATCCTAGAGATCCAGAGGCTGGAATTTTGTAATTTGCAAGGAAGTGTTGTTGGTTTCTCTTTGAAGACATTGTGTGGTGATCTTGCTTTGTATGAGGTGAAGAGGGCTTTCATGTTGGGAGGATGATGCTGGATCATACAGCTTGGTTGTAATCCTCTCTTCTACTACTTCTATCAATAAAGCTATTTGAGTTTTCTTCCATATGCTTGTATATCTCTGAATCTTGTATTTGTATATGCATTTATATGGTTAATGTACATCTGATCCTATATTGTTTATGGTTATAGATCTCTATGCTTTGATGGTATTTTGCTGCCTTGACTCTCCAGGTGTTCTTTGAAGCGAGACAAGTGAGAAAGGAGTGGCGAAAGCTCTATCAAGGGAGAGAGGAAATGAGCAAGGAGACTAGCGAAAGACTAAGGTTGGTACTCTCTACTTCTCTCTCATCTATCTCTCATAAAGGAAAACACAAGTAACTTTAGTTTGTTTGTTTCTAAGATAGCTACCCATCTTAGTGGGACTAGCAGCTCTGAATGGACACTAGTTTTCCTGATAACAAAATGGCGACTCCGCTAGGGAGCGAATAGTTTGTTTGTTTTGTTACTGTTGTTTGCTTTATAAACCATAGACGGAGCCTGAAGTTAAGCCAACTAGCCTTCGAACTTCTTTTGCTATGCAACTGCAAAGTAGATCAACGCTACTTCAGTTAATCTCTGGGTTGGTTTATGAACTGAACATCTAGCTTACAAACATCCTAAGTGCCTTTTGGTAGCTCAAATAACCTCATTAGATCAACCCCTATACTTTGTGTTTACTGACAATCATTAGCTCTACCTAAATCCCTAAACTTAGCTGCAAACTATGAGTGAAAACCAAGCCCAGTCTCGTCCCTGGACCATCGCACTATCTCTCATTGGAAAGCTGGATGCATCACACCTCCCATGTGTTGCAGGTGAGATGCATTCTTGTTTCCCTGTGTTACAGGTGCGATGATTGAATGAGATTGTTTCTGCCTCCAAATTTTGGTTTTTTCTTCATTGTCTTCAGCTTTATTCAGTAGTTTTGTTGTCAATGATCAATATATCACTATTGAAACCATCTTCCTTTGCATTATTCAGCCTCCATCAGAAGGAATTGTGAATGTTTTTTATCTATTTTTCATCATTTACAGATCTCCTTTGCAAATAGTAGCTTAATTGAACTGTCATCTTTTGATTTGAAAGTGTCGCAAGTGTCATTTTCAGTCAAGAAAAAGAGTATCGTAAAGTCTTCCTCTTTTAGATAATCGATTACACTTTTGTCATCATATTTGATTTGAATTAATAGTATTTCAAGTGTCGAAAGCAATTTTAAATTTGAAATCGCAAAGTGTCGTCTTAGCCTTCCGTTCGTTTTTTGAAGAAAAAATTGTTGGTACTATCGCTTTGAAAGAAGATAATTCAAATCTATACTTAGTTTTCTTTTTGTCATTCTCAGATTAAGGAAAATGAAAAACAATACATGCATGTGCATTTGCATTTAGACTGCATGCTGAAATTGATTTAGGAAAAGTGCATCTAGTGTGTGCTCTCTGCTCTATGTTGAAAGAATTTCACTTCTCTTTCCTTAGTAGCTAGGATTTTCATTGCAAAAAAGAAAGTAAATGATTGTTTATCATCTTAGATTGCATATTTAGGAATTGTATATCTACATCACGCGGTGAACCTTAAAGGCAAACTTCTTAAGAAAGATCAACTATAAAATAAACCTCAATGAACATAAAAACGCTTTGGAACCTAATGCACAATGTTTACAAGTCTAGGCTAGAGACATATTCCGGCGTCGTAAATATTGGTAACTATCGCTTTCATCGTAGGTTGGGTGATTCCTCCTCTTTGAGACGAAAAGTGCCAGTACGGACTTGTGCTCCCACGTACCATCGAGTATGTATTGGGAGACCACAATATGCTACATCCTTTATCTTTAGGAAGTCGTGTCTGCCACCCTATCGATCGTAATGCATTGAACATAGCATTCGAGAAGATTGACTATTGTACCGTAAAAAGTATTCTGCAGTTTTGCGAATGGTTTGGTAATCCCTTTGTCTAGATTTCCAGAGTAGTCACTTTCTTTCCTTTTTAGACTCCTTAAAAGAAAAGGTCCATCTGAGCACTTGTCACTTCAGGCTCATTAAAAATCGAAGGCGACTAGAGTCATCTTTAGCTTTTTCTCGACTCTTAAAAATTGAAAAAGCAAGTTGTGTCAAAGCGTCATAAAATTCATCTAATTCGGAATAACTTTTTTCCATGTTTTTTTATTTTGAGTTGATCAAGTAATCCGCAATCGTGGAAGAAAATCAATCAAAACCCCATTGTTCACGGAGACTAACAAGTCAACCGTCTTTGACTCCAGAAACGAAACCATTTTGGGCCAAGCGATCTCGTTTAACTAGGTCAAAGTCTCCTAGTTTATTTGAAACTTGTGTTTCAACATCCTCAGAGACTCCAGTTACTCCAACTATTTCTGGTATCCCTACCTCTATAGAAGAAGTTCCACAGTTACAAGAGGACATTAGAACTGATCCTAGTGTAACGGTAAACACATCTATTCCTGAACCAGCTCCATCTAGGACTGATTCGGAAGGTGTCACCCCTCCAACATTTATTGCTGCAGAGTGTGTACCTTCTTCGGCACCAGAAATATTTTACAAACCTGATGGTCTACCTCTTCCACCTGGACTGATTGCGATAGAAGAGATTGTGGAGGATCTTCCATCCAGTACCCCATTACATTTTGGAACTGGGATCCACCTATATCCTTCTAATTCAGAAGTTAGTCACCCTTCATCGCAAGTTCCTATAGAATCGCTAGGAAGTCTTTTGGATAGACTCAATATGTCTGAACAACCATCGACATCTAGGACTGTGTCATCCGATACAGCAACAACAGAACCTCCTGCCACTACTCTGACAATGTTCGCTGGTATACCATCTGTCCCAACTAGCTCTCAACCGCTAGATGAAGTCCACCCAGGGACTGTTTCGACAGTATGGTCTGTTCCCATTTGTTCGTCCGGAATAATATCTGGAATTTCTTATGTTGAGTCTCAGCAAATTGATCCTTCACAACAGTATCAATTTGGGCAGTCCAGTCTACAAAGACCAATTTTCCCTTTGAACACTGGATTACCGCCATATAGGGGGTAGTATGCCTTTTCATTGTTCCCTCAAGGATAACAACCATATGAGAGTTCACAATAGAATTTAGGTCACGCCGGAATTACATCCAGTAGTTGGGTGCCAATACTGCAACCAAATCTACCTATGTCGAATATTCCCACTACACCGGCTATTATGATGGTGTCACAAGTACAAGTGCTACCTATTGTATGTCAACCTCAAGTCTCTCAGGTCGTAATACAAAAACCTCTTGTCTCCACGACACAACCACAATTGCCGATTAGTGGCTCCTTAATTGAAGTGACTCAGGCTCAAACGGGTACTATCACCCCTCATCTTGGTCAAACATCCAGTATTGGACAACAGCAAATGGCTTCACAACCATGGCTGGTGCAATATAAACAATTGCAATTCCAGCAAGCTTAGCAAGGACCTGAGCAACAAAGCTTTGCAGGTAATGGGCAGTCGTATATTCAAAACGGTCACCATCAATCATATCATAATGATTATGCCCATCAACCTTATCAAAGTTATCAGCATCAAATACATTATGCTGGTATGCAAAGACCCACTGCTCAGGCAATCCCATCTTATCCTGGGTATGCTTCACTAAACCTAAAACAACAGTTGCCTTTCGTCGCAACTTAAGAATTACCAGATCTGAATCGACTAACAAATGATCCAATTGCTTACGCCCCTTGGTGGTCGGCGATTCCTCATAAACTTCTGTCAGATATTCCTAAATTCAATGGAAATTCGGGTGAAGATCCATCAAATCATGTGATGACCTTTCATCTGTGGTGTTCATCCAGCACTCTCAATGATGATTCAATTAGGCTTCACCTTTTTCAGCGAACGTTAACTGGTCTAGCAGAAAAATGGTACATTGAATTGCCTAGAGCTTCATTTGATAACTTTAGCGCCCTTGCCACCACCTTTTTAACCCATTTTCAATTACCCATAAGGTATGAAACAGGGATAGAACTCCTTACCAACTTTAAACAGACAACAACCACTCACATATCTGATCATATTCATGAGTGGTGGCGTCATCGAAGAATGTTGAAGACGTACGTTCGTGATCATCTTTTAGCTGAATGGTTTATAAAGTCATTGTTACCTTATACTACAGAGGATGTGGCTAAGGGAGGAGTTGTTACACAAGAGAAGGTCATTGCTCGTGTGCAATATTTAGACTTGATCTATACTCAGTCTGGCATGCTCTATGACAAAATCCCTGAAGCTCCTAGACCAGAAGTTTTTGTTCCTCCCCCTCCTAAATCAAACAAAGACTCTCATGCCGACAATGGCGTGATAGGTACAACAAGAACGAAAACCACAAAGGCTACATCTAAGAAAGCTTGTATGGTTTCTAGTCAAAAAGTAGATGAAGAACCTCTCACCTCGGAGGTCAATGCTGTGTCAACCGACAAAGGTAAAAATCCTAAGCAACCAGGGGGCAAGAAGAAAGGGACAAACAAAAAGAAGAAACAGGAAAATTCACCTCCTAAAAAATCTTCTGAAAACCCTACTAGGCAAAAGAAACCTCGTTATCCATGTTACATATGCAACGACGAGCATTTCAAGAAAGATTGTCCACATAAAGCGAAGGTTATGGAATTTTTAAAAACTTCAAATACCCTAGCAGTGTTGACTAATCCCTTTCCGAGCCCAGAAACAAACCTGGTTGCTAGTGATCGTGCTTCCCCATCCCAAGTGCTTATGTTATCCATCTCAAAACAGCAAAATGATGCTTTGAGATCAACAAGGAATAAAGATTATGGAAATCCACAGTCGTTGAATGGCAAGGCTACAGATCAACCCGATAGTTCGACAACAACTTCGCCAGAAGTTGTTCCACCAATCATTCCTGAATCAACAATAAAACCACCTAAGGGAGTAGTACATAAATCGACGTTTAATCCTCATGCTTGAAAAGCACGGAATTATAATATAGTGGAGGATCTGGCCCAATCACCATCCGCTATATCGACACTTGAAGTACTGCAGAATTTCCCCTCCCAAAAGCAAGATTTGTTATCAGCGATAGGTGGGATTGATCCAGCGAATTCCAATCTAGTGGCCTTTAATCATAAAGGATACGAACCTCAGTTACCAGCCCAGCTTCCTTTCCTCATACAAGTAAAAACCCTCAACAAAATTGTTCATCGAACAATCATGATGAGGGGGCATCTACCTGTATTATGTCAATGAGTTGCTGGAAAACTTTAGGCTCTCCACCCTTGTCATGATCATCAATGACATTAAAAACATTTGATGGAAGAACATACACGCTGTATGGGATATTAAGTAACTTGCAAGTCGAATTAGGGGGCAAGATAGTAGAAATTGAAGTCAAGGTCATTGACGGAAACCTTGACTACAATATTCTACTGGGCAGGCCCTGGATTTATGCTATGGCTGTCATTGTGTCAACATATTTTAGAAAGATTGCATTTCCGCATCAAGGTGGAATAACAATCATTGACCAACTAACCTTCCTCCCCAACAATTCCCAAGTTACCGAAAGCATTCCATTGATCCATGGAAGCTCTCAATCACTTCAAAATATCGGAGTAGGTCTCCTGAAAGACCCTTCCTTAATGGGTACTTTTGCCCTCCCGCCTCCGAGTAATCTGGCAGAAGTGGCCACGGTGGAAACCTGTCACACAATATCTTCTACATCAACAAAGATGAAGAAGAACTCTGAACATTTTGATAGTGTGGATCATCTCGAGGTATTGCCTCCAAACCCTACCATACCTACATCATCTGATGATCAATTCAGTGATGTTGTACATTATGTACTGGGGGCATTGGAACCAGATCTTTCCTTCATGACCCCTTATGAGTTGTGATCAAAGGTCACTAGAGGATAGTTCGTTGACTGGTGTCAGCCTCGTTAAAAAATGAAAAAAAGGGTCTGAGCAGAATTCCTTGTCTTGTGTCAAAGCTCGTTAAAAAATGAAACAAGGCTGAGCAAAGTTCCAAGTCGAGTCTTTCACTTGATCTCGTAAAGGAACCGTCATTCCATCCACCTAATTACCAAGTAGTCTGGTGAATGTAACGAAGCTTAGGGGGCATGCACCCTTGTCTATTTTGCAGACAAACCCAGCTGTAGAGATAAGTTCCTCTGTAAGTTATGTGATCAGTCCGAGTGACCTTTCACCTTTATCTATTTGGCAGACAAAGTGTAGGAAGTGTTTTGTCTAAGTATTGACAAAAAATCATCATGCTTAACCACAGTAAGTTTCCATATGGTTACTGAAGACTTTTTATGCTGGGGGCATGCAAACCTTTTTTATACAAGCAAAAACGACCAATTTCATTTTTATCTTTTTAGCGTTTTTAGCTTTTTAGCTTTATAGTTTGGTCGTTCCTAGCTTACATAAAAAGGAAATACGAGCAATTTTACGTGAAGTTCAGGCTCGTTAAAAAATAAACCTAGCAATGAGCAAATGTTCCCCCAGAGTTCAAGCTCATTAAAAAATGAACCCACCTTCGGTAAATAACCATTGCGATTGCATAATTATCAGCTTTTGAACCTTGGTCGTGTTCTTACCATCACCTCCACTCTTTTTTAGCCGATCATACGCCTCCATTTGATTTTTTACCCTTTTGAGGAACAGCTGCGACGAGTGATTCTATTAGCCACCTTCTTTACACTACCATGATTGAAAAGTTCCAAACCTTACCTGGAACTAGTTGCTATCCAAAAACATCACTCATTCCTCAAAAAACGAGTCTCCTTTAAGCTCTTTTCATCTGACCTGTAAAATATGAAAAGGTTGTCGAGTAATTGGCCTCTCCAGCTCGTTAAAGCAATCAGAAGTGCCATCCCTCCTCTAGATTTTAATCTTTTTGGAACTGAGGGATCATTACACAAAAGGATTGAGTGCTTGTCTTGATCGGCTTGTTAAAACTATCGAAAAGTCATCCCTTTCGTATTATTTTATACTTTTTAGACTTAAGGGATTATATTACAAAAAGGACTACTGGAGTTGCCTTTACACCTCTTTTTAGACTCTCTAAAATTGAAAAGTACCGAGTTATCTTTGTCGTTAAACTCGTTAAAACAATATCGACAAACTTGTCCATGCAGATAAGAGCGAGTTTCACTAACGCTAGGCCCATTAAAACATAGCGACAGGTTTGCCCGAAGGGAAAATTATAGAACAAGCATATGTTATCCTCCTCAAGCTTAACAAAATTAAAGAGGTACTGGTCAGCAATGACTAGGGAAAAAGGGAAAAAACTTGAATAACTTCATTGGTAGCAGGTCGCTCTTGAACATGACACTTTCACTCCATCAACATGATTGAGTCGGGTTGGATTATTCCGTTCACTGGTCATATCACCATTGATCCATCGTACCATCCATTTTGGGGTTAACGCTACCAATCCATTTCAGTGTTGCCAATATGTTCAAGAGAAGTCGGTCAGAGAATTCACCAACCCAGCTAACGCCTCATCCGCTGCAATACCTTCACTCTGCATTTTTCATGACTACCACCCTAAACCTTGTATCATCAAATCGTTTTCACCTCCAGAAAATCATTTTCTCTATTCCATGTCGTAGATGTGGGATTCATTAAGGCCCTCCTACGACGGGTCACTTCTTGTCGACATTAGCTCATTATCCAAGAAGTTGACTTAGGAACAACCCTTTCAGTACTTTGAAGCTTGCATGCCTCAATGGCAAGTTTCTCACTTCCGACGATAGGTTTACATCAATGGCCTTCAATCGAAATATTTTGCATGGTGTTCGACATCAACTCATGTATTCACACCACATGAATTGTACTGTAGTACCTTGAGGGTCATTATCATTATTGGTGATTCCTCTCGTGCCTGTTAATAGCTTGCATCATTAGATGGTAATCAGGCGATGCCTTTCCATGTTCGACACCAAAACATCTTTTCACATGGATCGACTTGTACTTCGAGCGAAGATTGAACGAGTTTGAAGACCCCAAATCTAGTTTCATCCATTTGGGCTGCGATATATTCAGGAAAATAAAGACATCAAATGTACATCACAACTACAGAGATAATCATCCAAACTAAGGATGATGGCTCTACCAGAATCATCAGTCTGCCACACAGACGATTGTCTATCTTATGTACATGAAAATGAATTTATAAAGCTGAGCATGGGAATGCCTGCCTCAGCTAGATCATGAAAATATTATGAAGATAATGTATTGTATTGTATCTTATTACAGGTCACCTTCCAGTTTGAAAAAACCTCAGATCCTCATTATAAATAATTTCACCCGACATCAGAAGATTTACGCCCTCATGCTTTAGGGGGCAACTGTTATAGACATATTTGGGCACTACAACCCCAATCACATATGTACATAAACCAAGGGCTTTTAAACCCCTAAAAGTGTTATTTCATACCCTAAAGGATCAAGGTTAGCTGATTACATCATTTCCCAGAAGTTCTCCCTAAAAAAATGCTCAAAACTGGTCAAAAATGGACCATACAGACTGCTCCATGCTGAAGGTGCGATGCATCTCACCTGTTACACATGGGGGGTGCGATGCATACTGAAAAGCCCTTCTATAGGGTGCGATGAGCGAGAGCAGACAAATGGCAAAAGCAGTTTGCTAGGTGGAAACTCAAAGAATCTTCTAGAAACTTCTCATATGACACTTGCCTCTCTGAATTCGCCCACGGATGAGTAAGAAATCATGAAATCTCCAAGTGGAACCAAGAACTATCAATGAAATGACACTAATCAAAATCCCAGAAGCTGACTCACTCTCCTACAAACATCTATATATGGATCCCTCATCCTAGAGATCCAGAGGCTGGAATTTTGTAATTTGCAAGGAAGTGTTGTTGGTTTTTCTTTGAAGACATTGTTAGGTGATCTTGCTTTGTATGACGTGAAGAGGGCTTTCATGTTGGGAGGATGATGTTGGATTAGATAGCTTGGTTGTAATCCTCTCTTCTACTACATCTATCAATAAAGCTATTTGAGTTTTCTTCCATATGCTTGTATATCTCTGAATCTTGTATTTGTATATGCATTTATATGGTTAATGTACATCTGATCCTACATTTTTTATGGTTATAGATCTCTATGCTTTGATAGTATTTTATTGCCTTGACTCTACAAGTGTTCTTTGAAGTGGGACAAGTGAGAAAGGAGTGGCGAAAGCTCTATCAAGGGAGAGAGGAAATGAGCAAGGAGACTAGCGAAAGACTGAGGTTGGTACTCTTTGCTTCTCTCTCATCTATCTCTCATAAAGGAAAACACAAGTAACTTTAGTTTTTTTGTTTCTAAGATATCTACCCGTCTTAGTGGGACTAGCAGCTCTGAATGGACACTAGTTTTCCCGATAACAACTCTAGTCACATTCGGAAGGAAAAATGCATGCTCATCAAGCTGGATATGTCAAATGCTTTCGATCGGGTTAAACTCTCATTCCTCTACAAAATCCTTCTATATTTTGGTTTTAGTGCTGAGTTTGTCAACTTGATAAAATCCTGCACATATAGGCCTTGGATAGCGCCCGTGGTCAATGGCAGACCTGCTAATTTTTTCCAAGCTACAAGAGGGCTCCGGCAAGGGTGCCCTCTATCACCCTTTCTTTATATCCTATTGGCAAAATCCCTAAGAAGAAAGCTAACAGTTGAAAAGGAAGCAGGCTCTACCCAGGCATTAAGGTAGCAAGAGGTGTGGATCCTATAAATCATGCCCTCTTTGCGGATGACTCTCTCCTCCTAGGAGGGGCCTTGATTAAGATAGCAAGGGCTTTCAATGAAATTCTTCAACATTTCTGCTTAATTTCAAGAGCCTTGATCAACAAAATAAAAAGTGTTGTCTACGGTTGGAATGTAGATCATCTGTCTATCCTTCAAATAGATTTCTCCTTGGGATTCTCTAGGTATGACAAATGGGAAAATATCAAATATCTAGGCCTTCCCTTAACCGTGGGGCCAAGCCCTCCTTCCCTCTGGCTCGAAGTAGTAAGCAAGATAAAAGCAAAAATAGTATCTTGGGGAGGCCATTGGCTAACAAAGGTTGGGACGCTGGTTTTGATCAAGGCAGTCCTCTCCACCCTTCCCATCTTCCAGTCTTCCCTCCTGCTATCACCCAAGTCTATCACGAAACAAATCCCTAAGCTCCTCCAGGACTTTCTATGGAACGGGAGTAAGGGTAATCAAAGCAAGTTACATCTGGTAAGATGAGATATCCTTAAAAGACCACTTCAGGAAGGTGGGTTAAAGATTTGGGATCCAGGCCTAGCAAATTTGGCTTTAGGTGGAAAAATAATTTGGCAGCTATATACAGACAAAAAGCATCCTGTCAGCAAGCTTCTTTGTATGAAATACCTAAAGGGAGGCTTCTTGAGAAACCTCACAACAGCATCTACTCCTTCAGGAACAGCAATTTGGAACTTAAGCAGAAGAGGCATTGATCACTTACAGCAGCATTTATACAGAATCCCAGGTAATGTCCTAAGAACCTTACTGTGGGAGGATACTATTCAAGGGAATGCCCCTTTGGCCTCCTTAAATTCCTTAAACGAGATAAAGATTTGGTTAGTGAATTGTGGTGAAGTAAAATTATAAGTGCGGACACGAACGAATTCCTCTAGCCCGATAATGGGTCTAGCCACAACAAATACATTCTATGGAAGATTTCCTTATGTTAGAATCAATCAAGAGGGCCTACCGCTTGGTCGCTTATCTTGCTTGATGATGTCCTTGCTTGCTCGCTCCAGCTATCTCTCACTTCCTTCCTCAAGCTCCTAAAACAAGTAAACAACAACAGACAACAAACATAATAATAGACAAATTGCAATTCAACCTACTTAACAAGTCAAGAAACATTAAGCCATGAATATGTAATATTACAAAACATGTAGGAAATCAATCGATAGTTGTATATATTAATATCAAAGAGAGATTACAACCATTCGTCTTGACATTGCAGTCTTCCTCTGACAAGACCAAGTTCCCACACACTTCTTCTAGCATTCCATGATGACTTCAAACAACAATAGTTTTAAAGCTCTTCCCTTTAGGCTTCACTCCAAACCAAAACACACTTCTCCCTCACACAACTAGATAGCTGCAACTAGTAATAGCTTGCTTGTCTACTCCAAACCAAAATGGCATCAACACTCAACTAGAACTCTGCAACTATAACACTCACACTAGCTTGTGCTTGGGAAGAAGGGAGGTTTATATAGGAAATATGGATGGGAGATGGATCCTCTTCTCATGGGAGAAGGACTTATCCCTTGAGGTAGTTCCATCATTAGAGGGGAAAGGATCCCAAACTTTCATCCTCAACCCCATCCATCCAAACCATTTACCAAACTTCTGTTACGAAGCTTCTAGAGCTAGAAGCTTCAGCTCTAATTTAAAAAACTTTCCATAACAAGACCGGCGCGACTGAAACACAGCTCAGTCGCTCCGGTCGGCGTGAGGAGTAGTGGTAATCTTTGCACATTGGCATGGGGAGAGGCAAAGTCCATTAGCATCGGTCTTGTAAACTAGGAAAAACAAAAGTTTAAGGGGAAATGGTGCGGAAGGGAAATGATCTACTCATGAAGAGGGACACAATGGGAGTTTATTCATGAAGGCAAAGCATGCAAGGTTCACTGTATAGGTTCTTCGGGATCAAGGAACGGGGAGTACAGGGACAGTGACAAAATGTTGTGTAACAAATGCCCCCTAAAACTTGAAGGTTGAACTGGAGTGAGGGATGAAATGCTTTATAAATCAGTGCAAGGAATCAGTCTGCCATCGGAAAACCTGCAAGCAAGTATAGACACATATACATAAAATGAGATCTCTGTCAAATGATACATGAATCATGGCATGGACGTAGCCATCCAGAGAATGGTCATGTAAATGGATCTAGGTATGGGCGCAACCATCCATCAAAGAGGATCATAACGAAACCAAGGTATGGTCGCAACAATCCAATAATGAGAAGGATCACATATGATATCTCATGGTCTGGTCGGAGCCAGCCATCTGAAAGAGACATGCATATCATTACAACCATGTCACACCACTTTGCAACCTAGACTTTTGTGATCTGAGTCCAGGGTCTTATGCTCCAACATGACCCGCTCAAAGTATAGATCCTAGCATGCGAATAGATGTGTTGACGTCGAACATGCTAGAAAGTCGCTTGATTACCAGTCAATGACGTAAATTGTTAACAAGCACGAGAGAAACCACCAATAATGACAATGCTCCTCAAGGTACTATCAACACAATCCATGGAATGTGAATACAGGAATTGAAGTCGAACACCTGTGAAATCACTCGATCGAAAGCCAATGATGTAAACTTGTTGTCGAGTGTGAAGAACTTGCCATTAGGGCATGCAAGCTCTAAGGTACTGGAAGGGAGTCTCTTGGCCAATTTCCTAGATAATGAGCCGAAGTGGATGGAAAGCGACCGTGTCGAAGGAGGGCCATAATGAATCCCACATCATCGATGCGAGACGAGAGGATGAGAAATGATTTCTTAGGATACAGATAAACAGAGGTAAGTGTAATTGTAGAAGGACAACTCTTGAACATATCGACGACACCACTAGAAGTTTGGCAGATTTTGGATCCATGGGATCAGTGGTCATGATGACATGGCAGAGATCAAATGGACGGCAAAAATGAATGGCCCAAACCCAGGAAGATCAATGATGCAGAGGATGTCCCAACTCGACACGAAGCAAAGAGTGTCATGTTCAAGAGTGAGTTGCCGACACAGCTGATAGATTTCCAAATTTTCCCCCACCATTTCTGGCAAGTACCCCAATTATTTTTTTGATCGCAAACTTGAAGGGGATAGCATATGCTTGCACTGTAAGTTCATACTTCAGACGAATCCGACCTAATGAGTTTAACAAGCCCTAGGAAGGAGAAGCTCATGTTCGTCATGGTGACGAATCTGATGTAGTTTAATAGTTTAACGAGTCCGACAAAGGTGTAACTCAGTATCTTTTTCATGTTTAGAGAGTTTGAAAAATACACGTAAAAGAAAACTCCAAATGGTCCCTTTTCGTACATTTGTGTCTCTCGAGCCTTGAAAGGTAGAGAACAATACCTGAGAGAACCACTTGACCATTTCAGTCAAGGAGTACCATTTTCGTAAATAGTGCCTCCCAGCCCAAAAAAGGGGTAAACTTGTACTGGGTGCATGATGTTTCACATCCATTAACGAGTTCAAAACGACAAGGGCTTGGCTATATTTTCATTTTTAAAGGGTCAAAAAAGAGCTAAAAGCAGACCCCCCATTTTTATTCTCTTTAACGAGTCAAAAAGGGAATAAATACTTGGCAATCTTTTCATATGAGTTTAACGAGTCGAGAAAAGAGTTGAAACGTGACTCATCATCATCGTCGAACATCCATCACCTGTCACTACACAAGTAAGGTAAAGTGTATTATCGAGTCCTTGAGGCAAAAATAGGTCAAAATATTTACAAAACCTGATATTTTCATGAGAAAATGAATAAAAGGGGGAAAAGTAAATATATTTTTACCATTTACCATTTTACCTTTGTTGTGAAGACTTTTTACCCACTTTTGTCCTAATTGTTCCAGAGCAGATTACAGGAGATCCGAGAGGTCAGTCAACAAGTCGTTAGTTCCAGGTAACAGCCGAAGCCCTGAGCTCCATTTCCATGCTATTTATTCCTGCTTTTAGTTATTTTTTTGGAATTTTAGGGAGGTTTTTGAAAATCTTTTTCACCCTCGGTTGGCGCATTTTTCAGGCAAGGAATCGCATCGGCTGAGGGTGATTAGCAAAGCCATCTGCGTCAATCGACACAACTATTTTTAAAACAAGCATGCCAGCACATTGGATAGGGAAAAAACTTATGTTCTCAAAAACAGACCATTTAAATTTGAATTTAATGTGCCAATGATGATTATTGACTCAAATTAATGGCTTGTGCAGGAGAGAATCGCCGAAAATGGTGGATTGGAAGGAACAGGAACATGAAGATTTTGACACCTAGGTAATGAATGACCCAAATTGCCTGGAGGCTTTGAGGGCTTGCAGGCTCCTCAAATTCTTCCTTACACCAGGGATGCGAGCCCAGCTCGAGTTACTTCAATACCTGATAAGCCTTTGGGACATTAATCAGTAGATTTTTGTCATTAGCGACCAGGAGCTGGAATTGACAACTTCAGATATTTACTTCATCACTAGATTGTCTCGCAGAGGTGAGCCAGTGAACTTGTATGAGTCACATCCGATCGGGGCAAGCATATCTTCCCTGCTTGCTGAACACTGCCTTGAGGCCTTGAAATCCAAGGGTGGGAAGATAGAGATTTCTAGTGTGTGGGATTTGACACTACGGGTGCTTCTGTTGACTATCAACAGAGTGGCGGGGTCCCAGGCGGAATATGAGACTAACAAATTGAAGTTCCTTTATGCTATTGACTGCACAGCTCCTACAATCTTCAACTGGGCAGAGGCCATGAAGATGAACATCAAGCGCCAGTTGTCCAAGGCCAAGGCGGGGAATCTTAAGCAATTTGCCTTTGGATATGTACTTGTGACCTTCTTCCTAGAATGAGTACCACTATTCCAGTATTGGCTGACTGAGGTAGATCCTCCTATGCCACGCGATCCGCGGATGGCCCACTAGAGTCGTTTGATGCCCAAGATCACTGGGGGTCAGCATATGTCATACCGACCTGCATTCTTTTCATGGCTACGATGACAGAAGATCGTCATGGAGGACTAGCCATATAGCGGCACTGATTTCCATGGAGATCCAGATATGCCCTTACCAGATGGAGAGGACTTCAATGATGAAGGTAAAAAATCAAATTTTTAATTTTGATATTTTTTAATTGTTTTTGGTATATATGTGCTTATAACATTTCTCTTGTTTATGCAGATGTTGGACCAGAGCGACCAGCTGGGATGTCCCTGATAGCTAAGCACATCCCCCACCCTATTTATGTTGTCGCCCCTTATCAGGAAGGTAGCGACAACAAGGAGGGGATCGCAAGAAACATTGAGGGGTTAACTCATGGTATCCCCATTGGTACCAGAGGCACACGATGGGAGTCTCAGATCGGATCTATCGATTGCTGAGCCGTGTTGCATGAGTTTTCTCATGCTACCATGACCACCATGCTGATTAGTTCCTAGGTCTAGCACTTACATATTTTTTGAGGCTTATGTGCCACGGATGTATGAGGCCTGCGAGTCGCTGATGTTATTTTAGACACACATATTATTTTTGGGGTTCTGATGTATCAAACATTCTCACCATATATATATATATATATATATATATATATATATATATATATATATATATATATATATATATATATATATATATATATAGATATATATATATATATATATATATATATATATATATATATTGTTGGACACCTAATCCTAAAGGGTTAGCGTGGAAGTTGAATGGACAAAGCAGTCCAAGAGACCTTGGGATCTGAATCCCAAGAGTCACCTATTGTACTATAAATGTACATCTTTTGTTAATAAAAATTGTACTCACTGATTTATCTTTCACATTCTTGTGCTGTCCATGTCTGTTTAACATGGTATCAGAGCAGGCGATCTCCTGCCCTGCTCCATTGTGAGCCACCTGTTTCTGTGAGCCACCTGTTTCAGCGCTGCCATTCCTCTGTCCTGAGCAGGGCCAGCAGTCCTGGCCCTCTGCCATATAACACATCTGTCCTGCGTTCTCTGTCCATAAACGTTCACTGTTCATAAACGTCTGCGAGTAGGTGACTCTTCGCTGCACTGTCTTGGGCCGCTCTGCCTCTGCCTGACACTGATTCTCTGCGCACTGATTGCCTCTGTCCACACCTGAGCGTCGGTTTCCTTTGAAAGAGCCGGTGCATCAGAAACGTTGTTCTCAGGATGCTCCATAACCCGTCTCCACTGAAGATTATTCGAAGGCTCAGCTGAAACGCATTGCTGCCATCATTTGAAATTTGTTAACGTTCTCTCTGATTTGTATGCATTGAAGGGAGCAGCGTATGGTTCATTCTATGTGTGGAATGTCGCTGCATTAAATGAGTCATTGCTATGTTATCAAAGGCTGGTCATTGAAACATGCTTTGAACCACTGTTGAATGGAACCTCTGCATCTGGTATGAAAAATGCCTCTTTGATTTCTGGAATTATCAAGCTGCATCGTATAATCATCCCTTTCACTGAAACCATTTTCTCAATATCCGAGGGATTCAAATCTCGCATGTTAACAGTATCTTTGAGATTGAATATTCTTGCCTGTATGTGCTTCTCCCACAAAGGTTTAAGGCGGACAACAACATCCATCAAAACTATATCAAAATAGCAAGAACTTCAAGGGGGTATCTAACCATCTTCCCATAAAGGTCTTCATCGTAATCCAAGATGTTCATTGCATCAACATTCAAAGAATCACCCTCTACTTCCATTGTCTGCTCTAAAATGCGCATGTATTTTCCCTCAAGATCTGAAGGATCATCTCTGTAATTCCTAAGAAAACGCTGAACTGCTTGATTAACATCTTGAACACTGATGTTAGTCCCCCAGACAAGCATAGGAGGGTTCCCATCAAGATCGCCCTCAGAAGATTGATGCATATCTGCATTTTCCCCTCCACTTGTGGGAGTGACCGGTTGTCTTGGACGCCTACCTATCGAGGAGCTACTGACATCATTGCGATAGTTATAATACGAAGGTGTTCCTCTGACACTTCTGGGGGTTACAGGAGTTCCGAATTGAAGCGGAGTGTTGTATCCAGACGAGAGGCTTCCTGATCTGCGTCTGTGACCGCCATGCTCGTTCGGGCCCTCGGAGTTGCGGAGGGGACTCGAATCTCTTGACGAATGCCCATCTGTGTGCGGAATAGGGGAAGATACGCTGTCCATCGAGACAAGCTGCAAATCTTAAGAAGGTGAAAATGTCAAAATAACTTGTGAATAAGGAGGCTTTTTACTAGAATGGAGATACGTTGCAGTGCAGAGAGCTTGGCAAGCATGTAGTGAGATGAATAGATCAAGGCATGACCGAAATGGCCTCTGATTTCTGCGCTGCCGAGGAGCCAGGCGAAGTGGGAGAAGCATCGAAAGGGTCGTTCTAATGAAGAGCTGTTTTTTACTGTATTGAAACGATCATTTGGTCGGTTGCTGTATTGAAAGGAGAGTTTGGTTGCAGCAACTGCTTCATTAATTTGGTTGGAGTGGCATTCCATAGCCAGTGCAACAATTCGCAATAAGATATCTTGATGTTGACCAGGCAACTTTGAAAGACCATTAAGTAATTCAGGAGCAAAATTTATCTTCTCCTCCATGTGCAAGCGATCAAAAGCCATCTCAATATAAACAATTGAGAAGTTCTTGACCATTGGTGAATCAGTACTCTGATATAACTTCCAGGCGCTTCCTTGCAATTGAATTTGCTCGCTCAGTTCCAAGAGATTTCTGTGGCAGTAATCGCTCCATTTCTACACCAAATTTGCCCAAGAAACTTACTGCATAAAAGATGGAGTATTCAGTGCCGAGGGGTAGTAAATGGAACTGGTAGTAGAGTAGGTGGACTAGAGGCGCAGAATGTGTAAGGCGTGACCACGCCTGGCAGCATCAACCTTCCAGTGGCTGGAGTCGACTTCTGTTCAGTTCCGGTCAATTTGTTTTGATTCTCTCTGCTCAATTTCATATGAATCTCCTCTTCCAGTGGCTGAAATCTTAATGTACCTTGGACACGCATTTATTTCGTGGCTGTCTAATTGATTTGCAAAAATCAATTTCTGAAGGTGAATCTTGTATTGGCTGGAAAGCTGCACTGTATTTGTTGTTTAGATTGGAGGGTAACGAGTGCCTGTATCGGCTCACAGTTGTACACCGAATCAAATCAGTGATTGTTTCATGAGGAAGTGTCATTTGCAGCCAAAAGTGTATATCTTTTGAGAATTCCTATAGAACAATCATTTTAGATACAAATATTAATGAGTGTTTCACAGACATGCTTGTAAGGACATTTTTCTGTCTATTATGTATCAGCTGTTTT
Source organism: Pinus tabuliformis (assembly GCA_031772625.1). NCBI lineage: Eukaryota > Viridiplantae > Streptophyta > Pinopsida > Pinales > Pinaceae > Pinus > Pinus tabuliformis. The sequence continues at coordinate 282,698,019 of CM062812.1, forward strand.
CTTTTATAGCTTCCTGGATATAACTCCAAAAGCTTGCTGCTGATACTGTAAAAGGAGGACTATAAACTCAGACATTTGCTGGTACTTGCGGATTTTTTTATTTTTTTTGCTTTCCTGAGCTTCCAGAAGGGATATAGAGGCAAGTTTGAAGGAATCAGCTACAAAGTCTACTGATATTCTTAATTTCGCTGGGGTTTGTCTAGACTTGCTGAGTGTTCATTTCTTTGTTGAGACAATGGCTAGATTTCATGATGTATTAGAGTTACTGAATACACTAATACACTCCACTATTGGTGGGAAGGTAAATGTTAGCAAAGACACTCTTTGTGACATTCAGACCTGCCTGCATGATGCACAAGAAAAGATCGACTTTTTGCAGCTTGAATCACAACTACAGCAAGAAGAGCTACACCATTCTGAACCTGTTTCTGTTCAGAACATTGATACAACCACCCATCAGCAGCATGTTAATAATGTTACAGTTTATTCAAATAAAGCAGCAGCCGAACATGCAGATGCAGAAACTCAGTCTGCACTTCCCAAGCCCATCATCAGACCTTGGGAACAGCTTGTCCACAACAAGCACAAAACTGGTCTTGGATATGACAAGGACTTGTCCTTTCATATTCCAGACTATGCCAAGCCCATTCAGTTTCAGAGTGCTGGATTCATTCATGACAGTTCAGCTTCAGCTGTTCCAGACTCTGCCCCTCTTCCACAGCAACAGCAGCAACAACAACAACAACAAAAGATCGTGAAATGCCAACACTGTGACCGAGTTGGCCATTTGAAAGATCACTGTTTTGATCTTCATCCATGTAAGCACTGTCATAAAACCAGTCATTCTTCACACAGATGCTTCAGAAACAAACGTCCTGCAAGAACAAAGATTCATCTTGGATGGATCGCTTCTTGGCAATGGGCATCAACAGCCAAGAAGATATTCCAAACACATGTTAGAACTTGTTCCAGAGTATTGAACAGTCTTGCAGTTGAGTTTTCTCCATCTTCTCACCTTGTACCTGACAGGGGGGAAATGATGGTCATCTACAAGCTTCAAAGTCACATCAAGCGAGCCTGAGCCACAACCTGCCACACCAGTTTCAGAGTTGCAGCCAGAGACAAAGATGCCCGTGAACAGATTGAGAACACTTCCTCTAGCAGAAGACTCCAGCTTCTTGCCAGTTTTGGAAGAGTTCCAGGAATTGCATTAAGCATTCCAGAGTTGTTGGTTATCCTTAAACCATCACAGATTGAGACTTCCCTTTTCAGGTTGAAGTTTTACCTTTTATGCGGGGTGAGACCTCCCTTTTATGGTTGAAGGTTTCCCTCTTTAAAACAATAGGATCACTTCCTCTAGCAGAAAACTTCAGTTTCTTGCCAGTTTTGGAAGAGTTCCGGGAACTGCACTAAGCGTTCCAGTGTTGGTGGTCATCCTTAAACCACCGCCCTTTTTTACCAACATTTCATAGAGCACAATCAGCCTAGTGCTGCCATGCATTCTTTGCACATTTTGTATTACAGCTCTTTTCTTGGACTCATACATAACCCTTCGGATTAAGGGGGGGAATGTTGGACACCTAATCCTAAAGGGTTAGCGTGGAAGTTGAATGGACAAAGCAGTCCAAGAGACCTTGGGATCTGAATCCCAAGAGTCACCTATTGTACTATAAATGTACATCTTTTGTTAATAAAAATTGTACTCACTGATTTATCTTTCACATTCTTGTATATATATATATATATATATATATATATATATATATATATATATATATATATATATATATATATATATATATATATATATATATATATATATATATATATATATATATATATATATATATATATATATATATATATATATATATATATATATATATATATATATATATATATATATATATATATATATATATATATATATATATATGTTGTATTTTCCTGTCTATTATGGTACAAATGGTTTGTCTTATCTTTTACCAGTTTCGTAAATGTCTATCCAACACGTAATTAACTAATGCATCTGTCAATGTATTCATGCTTCTAGGAATATGATGATCCTGTCTATTATGGTACAAATGGTTTGTCTTATCTTTAGCAGTTTCATAAATGTCTATCCAACACGTAATTAGCTAATGCATCTGTCAATGTATTCATGCGTCTAGGAATATGATGATATGTAATATAATCAAAATGCCTTTCCAATAGATGGATATGGAGATACATTCTCAATATTTGAGGGTTCCTGACAGAATATTCCCGTTGAGTTAAAGGACGACTAGCTATGAATCGAGGTTGACAATCAGTTCTCTGATGCCTAGAGCGATGGCCTCTGACAACAGCTCGATGACCGCACTGTATTCAACAATGTTGTTGGTTGTGCGACCTAGTCAGTTACCTTGAAGATCAATCAACTCACCGTTAGGGTCATAGATAGCCCATGTTGCGAATGATAGGTTCCGGGTACTACGGCAATCACCATCAGCGAAACCAACGTGACGAGTCGCAGACATCTGCAAAGCAAGAAAAGCATAGTAAATTAGAAATTTGTTTGAAAACTATCACACAAAACCACATTGTACAAAAATGAATCACACACTAATGTACATAAGTAACTATGCAAGATGACCTAAGCATAGTACTTCATGAGGGAGTCCATGCTGGGACTCGGGTAATCAATCAACACAAAAGGACATCGGAGTTTTACCATTGTCATGACGAGTAAGCATCGACTCGGCCAAATAATGGAGTATAAATCATGTAAGGCTTTTCCCCCATGCCCCTTGGGTGAGGGAGGCTTATGAGTCAGATGGAAACCCCATTGCAATAATGGGAAATCGGTGAAAACTCGGGGAGGGTGAAAATTCCTGAATCTGTGAAGGGATAAAGGTGCCCTTAGTTGAAAGATTTTGATGTCAGCGTAAACTGACATATCAATAAGCAGTGAAGAAGAGCATTCTTCGAAAAAGGTAGACATGACCACTAGGCGAGGTAGGAATGAGGAGCGATGATGAGTATCGATCCAAGGTGGTTCATGGAGAGACATGATTTCCATGATACCTTCATTAGCAAGGAAGGTCTTGGCAAAGGGATCAGATGATTCCAAATTGCCAAGCCACGAGGATTGAGAGTACGTATTGAAGGAGGTCTTTGACATATGAGAATCATAGGATGCAGAGTTTGAAGCCAAAATTGACTTCGGCAAGACTAAGCGGCATAACCTCGCCCCAAGTATCAACAAGATTTGGTTTAGGTATGACCCAGGGATCAAAGGCGGGACAATTTCCACGTAATTGACTTCGACGAGACTAAGCAGCATAACCTTGCCCCAAGTATCAACAAGATTTGGTGTAGATATGACCCAGGGATCATATTTGATCTAGATCATGTTGACATAGGCAACATGAGGAGGTGGGAGTGGAAAAATTCCAATTAAGGAAGAATCTTTGAAGAGACCTGCCCCACACTCTCATAGGGAGCACCAAAGTTCTTGACGTATGGAAAATTGCCATTAAAGGAGGAAGAGGCAAAGAAAGACAGCTGATCGATGGTGACAATTTTCCCTTGATGGGAAAATTTTCCCGCGAAACTGAATCACGCGAAACAAGGAGGAGGCCATGGCATGAATGGCATGAATCCAACTTTGGCAGAGTAGAAGATTGTAATTGAGATTGGTGTTGACAATTTCTACTTCAACTTCGTTGACAATTTCTACTTCAACTTTTACTGTCTTGCCTTCCAGGGTGATGGAAAGGTTAGGTAAGACACCGAAGGGTCGCGAATCGCACCCATTGAAAGCTTCCAAAATGTTCGAAGACTGGTTCAGTGTAGGGGAACCAATATCCTTCCAACATGCAATTGACATGATGCAGGTGGAAGCACCTTCATCGATGACAGTGCGGTGTATGGACTTCTCGTTGATGATTACCTGAATAAGAAAGGAAATCTGATGAGGGAGTCGTGGAACATGGTTCTCTAGATCGAAACATATCAAATTGGAATTGGTGGGATCGATGCCCCCGATAGCTAACAGCAAAGATCTTCACTGCAATGGGCAACTTTGGAGTACCTCAAGAGTCGACATGGTTGATGGCACCTGAGACAAATCCTCAACAATATTATAGTGCTAAGCAGCTCAGGCGTTAGGATTATACGAGGATTTCCGCAGCACACCTCGAGAGGGTGGCCGTGTAGAGGAATCAGGAATAGGGCATTCAATTTAAAGAGGGCCAAAACTCAGGGTAGAAGAAGAAGGTGCAGCTTCTTTCTCTTTCCCATCTGCCAGAGCTGGAGTTTGATAGTCTTTCAATCAGGTAGCCACATTAATGGGCGGGCTCATCATGAACACTTGAGATCCGGAGGAAGCAGATCGGGGTTGGTCTACCATTTGGGCCTGCTAAGACGGAAATGGCTCTTTGAGGACAACAGGGGTCCCTTTGAGCATGCGACTAACTTCGAATCATCGAGGACAATCCTTAGTGTAGTGATCCTCCTCACAAATGAGGCAGGGATACTTATGTTTCTGTTGTGAAGATTTGCCAGTAGATGATTTGGGAGGACCCTATTTCGGGGCATCGGCTTTAGCTTTGCCTTTTCCTTTCTTTTTTCCTTTCAAGGATTTGTCCACTGTGGTAGACTATATAGCATGGACCTCTGAGGTTTTACCAGGGCTAGGTGGATTCTGAGATGAACTAATAGGAGCAAAATTCGAGACCGACTTTTGTTTGGAAGAAGTTTTAGCAGGGGTCTAGGATACTGAACCAATAACTCCATCAATGGGAGGAAGATTTGGTGACTTTGTTGTTGCGAGATCAGATGATGGTTGCAGAGCATTGGGTGATAACTCGCATAAAGTGTCAGACTGAGAGTAAACTAGATCCAAGCACTGGGCACAAGCGATGGCCTGCTCTTCAGTATTGCATCCACCGATAGCTATATCATGAGAAATTGGGGCTACGAATGATTTGGTAAACCATTTAGTGAGCAACTGATCAGCAATCTCGAATTTGATCAAGCGACGTCTATGTCTCCATTCATGGATGTGATCAGAGATGTGTGTCGCAGTAACTTTCTTAAGCAATGTGAGAAAATAGGTGCCAATTTCATAGCGAATCGACAACTGAAAATGCATGAGGAAAGCGGCTAAAGAGTTAAAGTCATGGTAAGTACTTTGAGGTAGCTTGATGTACCATTTTGTTGCAACACCCGTGAGGGTTCGTTGGAAAAGACAAAGATGAATGGAATCGTCCACGTACGAGTTCGATTAGTACCAGATGTTATATGTCATCACATGGGCCTGAGGATCTTCTTTAGCTTTTCCATCGAACTTTGGGCAATCACTTGGTATCTTGGATGGCACCGGAGGCCAGTACGACAAATGAAGGATCAGATCATTCGTAAGGCATGATACATTTGGCAACTCAAGTGTAGCCAAGAAAGGTAATTGAGTGTTAAAAGGCATGGGAGGTCGATAAGCGAGTCCATGGGGAGGAGCCCGTCCCTACTAGTAAGGATTTTGGCCCCAGAGTGGGGGATTTTGGCCATATGGCATCTGAGACTGCCCCGATTGCAGATTACCTTGACCATAGGGAGGATTTTGACCTTGAATACCTTGAAACTATCCAGGCATAGGTTGTTGATAAGCAATGTACGGGTTAAAAGGTTGTTGAGCCTGTTGACCTTGGACATATGGATATGGGACTTGTTGTCCTTGAACATACGACTGATGAACCTGTTGTCCCTAAATAAGAGGATTCTACACCTGCAGTCCTTGGGCATAAGTTTGATACACTTGTTCCCTTGAACGAAGGGATTTTGTACCTAGTGCCCTTGGCCGGCAGGATTCTGAACCTATTGACCTAGGACATGAGGGTTTTGGGCATGTTGCTGCAGGACTTGACCTTGACCCTGCCCCTGCAAGGGTTGACCTTTTTGGTATGTATACAAGGGTTGTTGTTGCCCTGGTTAGTTTTGCTATTGCAAGGGTTGACCTTGCGGTTGCAAAATTTGTCCCTGGGGTTGTAGAGGTTGGCCCTACGAGGGTATGGGTTGAGAGGTGTGCGAAGCATATTGCATATACTGTTGCGCGACTTGCTGCAACTGTTGTAAGGTTTGACCTTGAGGTTGTTGAAGGTGACCTTGCTATGGGATAATTTGCCCTTATTGTTGCATGGAGAGCCCTTGTTGCAGCAAAGGTTGCCCTTGTGGTAACAAAGGTTGCCTTTTTGTTGTAGAGGCTATCCTTACTGTTGCAAGGGTACTTGAACAGTGCCCGGGAAATTACCAAACTGAATATGATCGTAGCCAGGCTAGATGTACTGCCCAGATTGGAGGGTGTAAGGTTGATTAACCAATCCTTGAGAACCATATGGAACGTAAGGATTTTGGTATTGGACCCGAGCCCCATAAGGTTGTTGATACTGAACATTGCTTGATCCAGATGGACCAACGGGATTCTGAACCTGTTGGTACTGGATATTTCTTGATCCAGTAGGATCAGCAGGGTTATAAATAATACCAGAAGAACATTGGTTTATACCAAGCATGTGAGCTTGTGAGCCACTCACATTAGTGGCACCTGACACCATAGAAACATTCAGATTCTGCCCCCAGGCGGTGGCACAATCTAGCCACTGACTAGCGGGACGAAGGAATTAATAGAGACTATCTTTGAAACTGTTGGTTGTGTCTGATGTGTAACTGGGATCGATGATACAAGAGTATTCGGAACAGTGGGTTGCACCGGGACTAAAGTAACAGCTTGTTGGGAAGTCATGTTTGTGATGGATGGACCTGACGTAGACCTGATGCCTGACGCCCATACAGGATTATGGTAAAGTGATGAGGCACTAGGTGTGCCTGAAACCAAGTGCCCCAAAGACACAAAGTTGGGTGGCAAACTGGAGGGAATACCTTCTGAAAAAGGGAAACCCTCGAGAGGAAACTATAATTGCAATTCTTCCCCCTCAATAGTGTGTGGAGTAGAAACTTCGGACTCATTTAGAGAAGTGACTGGAGCATCACCTTCGGGTTCCATGTTTGAAAACAAACAACGACGAATGGCCGAACATGTACTGGGGGATAGTTCGAAAGGAACACCTGGCTGGTTGTACGGACTGTAAGGATATTGCAATGATATCCCAACAACCTCAAACAGAGGGTTCGGAGGATAGATAACCAGTCCAAGCTGACCGTCAGTGGTCAGCGAGTTCTCTGGAGTTCGAATGGGATTGTCCAGAGATTCTGGGCCAAGATCAGCAGATGACCCTGTATCAAAAGTAGGCAAAGGACGAGATGACAATGGTTGAACACTCAAAAAAATTGCGAGTTCAAAATTTTGGTCCTCGAGTGACTCTGGTAACTCAGGAAATGGCTCCTCAGACAATCTTTCAGACGGAGGAGAGGAAGAGGAATTGGGTGAACTAGATGGTTCAGCCATGATGACCTTCTCTTAGTCGATGGAACAAATAACTTCAAGGCTTTAAAATTTCCTTTTGAGGGAACTCACGATTTTTTCAAAAGACTAACAGGATGTTTTGGATTGTGGGCAATCAATTATTAAGATGCATAAAAGATTGATGCTCTTTCATTTTTTAAGATTCGAGAAAGAGGCAAAGATGACTCTATCGCTTTTGATTGGAAACGAGCTCAAAAGGATAAGTTCTCAGATGATCTATTAAATTTAATGAGTCAAAAAGATAAAATGACTGCTTTGGATGATCTAGGTAAATAGGATTACCAGGCAACTGTGAACTGTAGAATACCTCTCGACGAACCAAGAAGTACGAGCAGACAATCTCCCTGAATGCTGTGTTCGGTGCATCACGTTTGCAAGGCGGCCGACTCAGCTTCCTAAGGATAAAAGGATTGCAGCCTAGTGGGGTCTCCCATTATATACTTGATGGTACAGGGAGCACAAATCCATACTATCATTGTCTAACGCCGAAGCTAACGACAGCTGCTAGGTTTAAAGACCCCGAAACACATCTCTAGCCTAAACCTTCTAGATATGATCATTAAAGTCAAATGCACCTTAGGTTAATTGAATTCATTTTAAAGTTGATCTTGAGTTAAATTTTAGTTTTCAGGTCTTAGAGATGCTACTCAAAAAACCTTCAAATGCAACTAAATGAGACAATACCCTTTCAATTCGATGAAATGCTTACACTGGAGAGGGTAGAAACTACTCAATGAAATGCAAACAATCAAGCAACTGAAAACAAAATGATCTTTCACTACTTTACTTTTTCAAAAAATAAACTAATGAAAAATGCATTCCAATTCCTAATTCCCTGATAAGCACTTATCTATTATTCCTTTCAAAAACAAAAATTCTCTTCCTTTTTCAAATGTCGATTCAATTCTAGTCTTAAAAAGATGCAAATTATCGTAACATAATGATGCAACAAGCTAGAATTTCATACTTTTTCATGAAACAATGAAACAATATTTTCGCATTCAATATTTTAGTGAAAAATTTCTCAAGACAATAAGCTCCCCAAGTAGATGAAAACACGAAAAGAGAATTTCGTTCAGGTCAATGAAACACCAACTTTACCGAACACAAGACCGACAATGTAATCTATGTCGGAAAAGGAACGTTCAGGCAAGTAAATGAAACTTTTTCAAACTTGTGCAAAAAGAGGTCAAAGTCGTAAAAAGGACCAAAACAAAATGCAAAGAGTAAACACACCTACAACCTGACTTAGTGAGTTCTCAAACCACTGAATGGAAGACCAACTAGATGCCCTAGTGTCACTGGCCACTCAATGACTCAATCAATCAAACAGAAATATGACAAGCTAACAAGCAAACAAAACCAAATGAAAATTAGCTTTCTAATTAGGGATAAAATGGTCCAAAAAGATTATGGGGTCAAAACCACAAGAGAAGAACACACTGGCCAAGATTGGGGTCAAGCCCTAATATTCACTTATAGGCATCAACGCGACTGCCTAACTAACAACAAGTGCCAGAGGCTAGTCAGCGCGACTGTTTCTCAGCAACTCACGCTGTTCGGTGCGATTGTCAGCGAATTAAGCCCGCTGATCGAGGTAGCTACGGAAAAAATTTAAAAAAAATTTGAAAAAAAGGACCATTTCTGCTACTATGAATTCTAGACTCAAACCAGTAATCAGGAGAAAAGAAACAGAACCAAAGGGGAAAAAGTGAAACTAGAAAATTTCTCACGAAATCATGAAATCCAAGACAAACAAAAGGATTGGGATCCCTAGTAGAGTCGCCAATTTGTGGTGAAGTAAAATTATAAGTGCGGACACTAACGAATTCCTCTAGCCCGATAATAGGTCTAGCCACAACAGATACATTCTATAGAAGATTTCCTTAGGTTAGAATCAATCAATAGTGCCTGCCTCTTGGTCACTTATCCTGCTTGATGATGTCTTCACTTGCTCACTCCAGCTATCTCTCGCTTCCTTCCTCAAGCTCCTGAAACAAGTAAACAACAACAGACAATAAACATAATAATAGAAAAATTGCAATTCAACCTACTTAACAAGTCAAGGAACATTAATCCATGAATATCTAATATTACAAAACATGTAGGAAATCAATCGATAGTTTCATATATTAATATCAAAGAGAGATTACAACCATTCGTCTTGACGTTGCAGTCTTCCTCTGACAAGACCAGGTTCCCACACACTTCTGCTAGCATTCCACGATGGCTTCAAAAAACAATATTTTTAAAGATCTTCCCTTTAGGCTTCACTCCAAACCAAAACACACTTCTCCCTCACACAACTAGATAGCTACAACTAGTAATAGCTTGCTTGTCTACTTCAAACCAAAATAGCATCAACGCTCAACCAAAACTCTACAACTATAACACTCATACTAGCTTGTGCTTGGGAAGAAGGGAGGTTTATATAGGAAATATTGATGGGAGATGGATCCTCTTCTCATTGGAGAAGGACTTATCCCTTGAGGTAGTTCCATCATTATAGGGTAAAGGAACCCAAATTGTCATCCTTGACCCCATCCGGCCAAACCATTTACTAGACTTCCATTACGAAGCTTCTAGAGCTAGAAGCTTCGGCTCTAATTTAAAAAAGATTCCATAACAAGACCGGCGTGACTAAAACATAGCTCAGTCACTCCGGTTGGCGTGAGGAGTAGTGCTAATCTCTGCACATCGGTGTGGGGAAGACAAAGGCCATTAGTTCCAGTCTTGTAAACTACACAAAACAGAAGTTTCAGGGGAAATGGTGTAAAAGGGAAATGATTTTCTCATGAAGAGGGACACAATGGGAGTTTCTTCATGAAGACAAAGCATGCGGAGTTCACTGTATAGATTCTCCAGGATCAAGGAATGGGGAGTACAAGGATAGTGACAAAATGTTGTGTAACATGAACAAAGGTCTCCTTCGGCTTGCAGACATCTGCTCTTGGGATAGCAAAGGGAATTGGGCTAGATGGACTTTTCTGCAAGTCCCAGAACCTCTTCTCGCTCAAAAAAAATTGTTGCTTACAGCTCTCTCTGGCCTCGCCCCAGTACACCACTCGTCCAAGGATAAATGGGGGCGGGGAAGAACAGGAAATTATATAGCAGTTCAAGGATTCTCCTCTTTACAATCTCCTCATGCCCCTTCTCTGACACCGATGCTCTAGAAATCAGTTGGTCCCCCTTTAGCCTACCAAAGATGAATTTCTTCACTTGGTTACTCATGCATAAAAAGGCATTAACAGGTGAAAATCTAAATAAAAGAGGGTTCCACGGCCCCTTTAGATGTTGCTTATGCAACTCTGCTGCTGAAAATTCCGATCACTTATTGGTTAACTACGATTTCACTCAAGAAGTATGGAATTTGGTCCTTCATGGCCTCCATGCTCCTTCCCCCTCTTAGACATATGTTATTTCTCTGTACATCTCCTGGGCATACCGAAATCCTGAGAAAAAAGCCAAAAACGCAGCCTAGAACAACACCTGGCAAGTTATTCCAAAATGCCTTTGATGGAAAGTGTGGTTGGCTACAAATGACTACGATTTCAACAACAGGCTTACAAATCTAGTGGTAGTGGTGGTCAAAGTGAAAGTCGTCTTGCTGGAATCTGCAAGTAAATCTGCTTCCACCTCCTCTTTACCTCCAGAAGCTTCTGCATGGCTGGGATCCTACTCGACCGGTGAGAGGAAAGATGTTGGGTCCCTATAATACTAGTGATTACCCCATTACTATTGTAGTTATACCCCTTATTTATATTGTTGTGCCCCTATTAACCCCATATTGTTATTTCTGTGCCCCATAGAATCCCTCTATTGTTATTTTTGTGGCTTTATATTATTATTGTTAGGTCGGCTGGATTATATTGTGACTCCTTAGACTCCTATATATAGAAAGGAGGTTTTGTCATTTGTATCATTGAAGAATTGTTCATTTATGTAATGTAAAGGAGGTTTCCCCCTCGAAGAGGCTGAATTCTAAGGCGTTGATCTATCTTTTCTATCTTTTCTTGAGCTGGTTTCATAACATTTGGTATCAGAGCTTTGGATTCTAGGGTTTCGCTGCTCCAAACAGGTCATCGTGGAATTTTCGCTATAACTTTTTTTCTGTGACGTTTCAGAAGTCACAAAAAAAACCCATTTGAGAAGAATTGGTGCTGAACCTTGGTTCCAAATTTCAGAGCTTTTCGAATGATATTTTCGGAGATATGATCTGAGGAAGTTGGTCTTTTTGCAGACTCCTGAATTACATTCAAAACAGGTGACCTGGGGAAAATCGTCATAACTTTCTCTCTGAGGATCGGATTGAAATTTCGTAAAAAGGTAAAGAAAGAGGACGGATTGTAGTTTCTTGTATGCATGTTTCAGATCCAAAGGTCGAAACAGTGACTCGTGGCACGTCGTACAAGTTCGCTCTACTGAACTAGTCTATAAGCAAGTCATTGTGGGAGATTTCACATAACTCTTCCTTGGAGAATCCAATTTGGGTCAGACTTGTGGCATTGGAAAGAGGACACAGAGGGCTACTATAACTCACAAATTCAGAAGTAGATGATTGGAAAGTACAGAGATACATCAGAGGCAATATCGAGCTCCTACAAAGTGAAAAAAGGTGTGTAGATTTTCTTAAATTTTTGCTTAAGCTTGGTTTGAAAATTTATTTTGAAGGAATTCAAAGGGCATAGTAGAGCATTATTATCAGTAACTGATGCCCCGAGGAAAGAAAATGCAAACACCTAGTAAGGAACCTGAAAGCTCTAGCATGACTCATGAAGAAGAGGAAGAAATGCAACATGATATATCAAAATTACAAGACCAAGTGCAACAACTGTCCCTTGCACAAAAAGGAACAGAATCTAAGATGGATGGTTTAAAGAAAGATGTAGAAGCTAAGATGGATGGTTTAAAGAAAGGTGTAGAAGCTAAGATGGACTGTTTAAAGAAAGGTGTAGAAGCTAAGATGATTGACGTGGAAGCTAAGATGGATGATTTGAAGATAGATTTGAAGACAGACATGGACAAATTGAAGATAAATATGAATAAGTTGCTACAAGAAATAGTCCCTAAGGGTGAAAGAGTACTAAAGGAAAATCATGATGAGAACAAAAGAAATGTTAATCATGATTCCATAGACTCTAATGTTGGATCGAAGACTCACCATGTTCCAAAAATCGATATGAGGAAGTTTGATGGCAAGGATCCCGCCACATGGATATTACAGATGGAGCAATTCTTCGATCTCAATAATGTGCAAAACACACAAAAGGTACGTATGGAAACTTTATATTTGGAACCAAATCAGTTTGTATGGTATCAATGGCTTTGTTCTCGTAAACAGTTTATCACTTGGGCAATTTTTACAGAAGAATTGATAGCACATTATGAGGATACAAAAAGCAACACTTTTTTTAGCCAATTGATAAGTCTCAAACAAAAGGGTTCAATAATGGAGCACATTGAGGAGTTCCAAAAATTGAACATAAGGGTAAAAGATATTCCAGAGGAGCATAGGATTGATGTGTTCATAGGGTCTTTAAAGGATAATATCCAACATGATGTGCGCCTTTGGGAACCTGATTCATTAGAGAAGGCATTCAGGTTAGCAAGAAAAATGGAAAGCAAAATTATGGCAACTAGGAAGCATACCATTCACAACTATAAAGATGGAAGTGTTGTTGCCCATAGTCTTCCACAACCTACAAGGTTGACACCACAACAATTGGAAGAAAAAAGAGCAAAAGGGCTTTGTTACAATTGTGATAGCAAATACACAAAAGGTCATAAGTGTGCTGAGAAGAAATTATTCTACATAGATTGTGAAGAGGAAGAAGAAAAGGAGCAAGAAAGGTCAAAAGAAGAGGATATATTCCAGGAACAAAGCCTAGATGAAGAACAAATAAATCCGACCATATCTTGTAATGCATTGGCGGGAATTACCACTCCTCAAACCATCAAGATAGAAGGACAAATCAAGAAGAAAAAGGTAATAGTGTTGATTGATTCAGGAAGCACCCACAATTTTATTCATTGTAGGGTAGCAAAAGAATTGAATTGCTTCCTATATCCAGCACCAGAGTGTCAAGTGATGATTGCAAATGGAGGAACAATAAATTGTTCTGGAAAGTGCCATAATATCAAGCTATCCATGGGAGAATATGTATTGACTAGCCCAATGCTTTCCATTCCAATGGGAGGTGCTGATGTTGTACTAGGAGTCCAATGGCTACAATCCTTGGGTACAATAGCTTTTAATTTTCAAGAACTTTTCATGAAATTTTCTGTCGAAGGAAAGATAATCAGCTCTAATGGCATGACAAAGCTTCTAAAAAATGAGCAAAGAGGTGTAATTGCACAATTATGTTCGCTAGATGTTTCCACATTGGAATCATCTATTTCTCCAGATCTCCAAAAAGTCCTGGACAATCATTCCAAGGTATTTGAGACTCCCAAAGGTCTCCCACCTATGCGTGATCATGATCATGCTATTCATCTGATTCCAGGAAGTGTTCCTCCAAACATCAGGCCGTACAGATATCCATATGTCCAAAAAAGTGAAATTGAACGTATGGTTGCAGAAATGCTAGAGGCTGGTATAATTCAACCGAGTCAAAGTTCTTTCTCAGCTCCAGTAGTATTGGTGCACAAGAAGGATGGATCATGGCGCATGTGTCCAGATTATAGGGAGCTCAACAAGCTCACTATTAAAGATAAGTTCCCCATTCCTGTCATTGATGAATTACTGGATGAATTGCATGGATCAATTTACTTCACCAAGTTGGATCTTCGTTCGGGATATCATCAAATCAGAATGAAGATTGAAGACATTCTGAAAACGGCATTTAGAACTCATGAGGGTCATTATGAATTTTTGGTCATGCCTTTTGGCCTTACCAATGCACCTTCAACATTTCAAGGTTTGATGAATTCAATTTTCAAACCATTCCTTAGAAAATTTGTGTTAGTATTTTTTGATGATATACTAATCTACAGCAAGTCTTGGAAGGATCATGTTGAACATGTTGACAAGGTGCTACAACTATTGGAGGAGAAACAATTATATGCAAAAAGATCCAAATGTTTCTTTGGAGTCCAAGAGGTGGAATATTTGGGTCATATTGTATCTCATGAAGGAGTTAAGGTAGACCCTAGCAAAATTAAAGCCATTAAGGAATGGAAAATCCCCACATCCATAAAGCATCTGCGAGGATTTCTTGGGTTGACAGGGTATTATCGCAAGTTCGTTAAGAATTATGGGAGAATAGCAGCACCTCTAACAACATTATTGAAGAAAGATTCATTTTCATGGACTCCGGAAGCAACAAAGGCCTTTAAACATCTTAAAGAGGCAATGTGCCAAGCACCGGTCTTAGCTACACCAGACTTCACAAAAACCTTTATTGTGGAATGTGATGCTTCAGGAAATGGAATTGGTGATGTTCTAATGCAAGATGAAAGACCCATTGCTTTTGAAAGTCGTCCAATCAAGGGAAAGTTTTTAAGCAAAGCTATTTATGAGAAGGAAATGTTGGCAATACTCCATGCACTTAAGAAATGGCGACCCTACCTAATGGGAAGACACTTCAAGGTAAAAATGGATCATGATAGCCTTAAATACTTTTTAGAACAAAGATTATCCTCTGAAGAGCAACAAAAGTGGGTCACAAAGATGTTGGGTTATGACTTTGAAATCATCTACAAAAAAGGGAAGCAAAATGTGGTGGCAGATGCACTCTCAAGAAAGGATGAGGATATGGAAGCATTGTTGTGTGCCATTTCTATTATCCAACCAGATTGGATAAACGAAGCAAAGGAGGAATGGAAGAATGACGAAGAAGTGTGGGCACTTATTCAAAAGCTACAACAAGATTCCAGTACTTCTGATACATTTAGCTGGCAAAATGATTCGTTATGGTACAAAGATCGCTTATACCTCTGTAAGAATTCCCAGCTAAAACAAAAGATTCTTATGGAATTGCACACTTCTCCCTTAGGAGGGCACTCAGGATTTTTAAAAACTTACCACAGGGTTAAGAAGGAATTTTTTTGGGATGGCCTTAAATCAGATATTCAAAAGTTTGTGGCGGAATGTTTGGTTTGACAACAAAATAAAGTTGAAACAATTAAGACACCGGGTCTATTACAACCTTTATCCATTCCAAGCCAACATTGGGAGGAGGTTTCAATGGATTTTATCACAGGTTTACCCAAGTCTGAGGAAAGAGTGTCATCATGGTGGTAGTTGACAGACTTACCAAGTATGCACACTTTTGTGCATTATCACATCCATTTAAAGCCAGTACAGTTTCTACTGCATTTATGGAAACAGTTCAAAAGCTACATGGAAACCCAAAGATTATTGTAAGTGACAGAGATCCCATTTTCACTGGAAATTTTTGGAAAGAATTATTTTCTTGTCTTGGTACTCAGTTAGCTCATAGCTCATCTTATCATCCTCAATCTGATGGGCAAACTGAGATAGTAAACAAATGTTTGGAAGGATATCTTCGTTGCTTTGTATCTGATAAACAAACACAATGGGTCAAATGGTTGCCTCTGGCTGAATGGTGGTATAACACTTCCTTCCATACAGCAACAAAAATGACCCCATTTATGGCACTTTATGGGTACCAACCACCATCAATCACATCATATTTAAGAGAAAATTCTAAGGTTCAGGCAGTGGAACATCACATCGAACATCAACAACAAGTCCTCCAACTCTTAAAGGATAACCTCGTGTTGGCACAAAATAGAATGAAACAACAGGCAGATCAACATCGCAGTGAAAGAAGTTTTGATGTAGGTGATTGGGTATTCCTACGGCTACAACCATATAAGCAAATGTCCCTAAAGCAAGCTAAGAAGGATAATAAATTATCACCAAAGTATTATGGTCCGTACAAGGTGTTGGAAAAGATTGGTACTATGGCATACAAATTGGAGCTTCCTGCAGCTTCTCGATTGCACCCAGTTTTCCATGTTTCATGTTTAAAGAAGGTTATAGGCGACAAGCTCCCAGTTCAAACAATATTGCCAGAACTTGACGAGGAAGGAAAAATTATATTGGAACCGGAAGCAGTCACAGAAACAAGAACTCGACAGCTACGAAATCGATCAATTTCAGAGTATCTTATCAAGTGGAAGAACTTATCCGCTGAAGATTCCACATGGGAGGATGAGAATTTTATGCAGAAGTATCTGGAACTGCTCAAGCGTTGAGGACAACACTTTTTTGAAGGAGAGGGGCATGTTGGGTCCCTATAATACTAGTGATTACCCCATTACTATTGTAGTTATACCCCTTATTTATATTGTTGTGCCCCTATTACCCCCATATTGTTATTTCTGTGCCCCATAGAATCCCTATATTGTTATTTTTGTGGCTTTATATTATTATTGTTAGGTCGGCTGGATTATATTGTGACTCCTTAGACTCCTATATATAGAAAGGAGGTTTTGTCATTTGTATCATTGAAGAATTGTTCATTTATGTAATGTAAAGGAGGTTGCCCCCTCGAAGAGGCTGAATTCTAAGGCGTTGATCTATCTTTTCTATCTTTTCTTGAGCTGGTTTCATAACAAAAGAATTAGTCAACAAACCGTTGAAAACTCCTACTTGGCACTTGTGACTCACAAAAGGTGACTTTCACACATGGTGGCAGGGGACCTCAAAATCCACGATTTTCTTCGATGGAGTGTCCAAGGGGAATCTAGGAATTGCAAGTGCAGGGGGCTTGATTCTTTCCCTAGACAGATCGAGTGAAATCGGTTTCATTTGGGGCCTAGGCACTAACTCGAACAACCAAGTAGAGAGTTGCAGTCTTTTAAAAGCTTTCCAAATTGCGAAGGAGCTCGAATATAAAATAATACAAATTTTCAGAGACTCAGAGCTTCTGATTAAACTTTTAAACTCCGAAGACCATTTTTGTAATCCTTCATTAAACAAAACTCTGCAGCGAATCCGAAACACTTTGAAAGATTTTGCCAAAGTTGACTCTTACCACATTCTGCGGGAGTTAAACAAGAACGCTGACTCTTTGGCAAACAAAGGTTGTATGCTACCTCAAGGAAACTTTAATCTCAATGGAGGACCCTGCTCGCTTCATCCTCTACCTTAACCAAGCTACAATAAGCAAATCTGCATTCATTGGCCTCACTACTATGTATGAATTTTGGTTCTCTCGTAGAATATGCTTAGCTCATCATGTAATTGGTTGTTTGGTTCTCTCACAGAATATGCTCAGCTCATCATGTAATTGGTTGCAGTTTTCTAAATAATAATCTACCCATTTGAGTTTAAAAAAAAACAAACAAAAAGAAAACAAAAAAATTGCATCGTTTTGAGATTTAGAAAAAAATAAAAATAAAAATTGTATCATGTCGGTGTGTTGAAAAAATTTGGCGCCCCAACAATGTCAGTGCGCTTTTCTTATAAATGCATTAGTGCACTTGATTATCGAACACATTGATGTTTGGAAAATTTGAAAGAAAAAAGCGTGATTTTTTTTCTTTTTCCTTTTTTTTAAATTCAAAAAGAAGCGGCAACTGCTTTTTCGAAATCTAATTTCATAGTCTTTTAAATAGTAAAATTTTATTCACTATTTCGTTATTTTTCCCAAAATTTCAAGGGAGTGATTTGCAAGAAAGACATGTCAGGAGCATTGTGCAACAGCAGAATATTTTGGAGTAGCAAAACTATTCAGAAGATCAGACGTTGAAATGTATGGTGATTCACTCAAAACCCTACATAGTAAAAATTTTAAATTTTGTTTGTTATTTTTTGTAATAAAAAAAATTACAATTTATTTTAGGGTTTAATTAAAAGGGATATCAACCCTACATAGTAAAAAAATTAAATTTTGTTTGTTATTTTTAGTAATAAAAAAAAAATTACAATTTATTTTAGGGTTTAATTAAAAGAGAGATCATTTGCAAGAGAGACATATTGGGAGCACTGTGGAGAGCAAAATATTTTGGAATTGTAGAAAGATCAGAATTTGAAAGGTATGATGATTCACTCAAAACCCTCGATAATAAACGTTTTAAATTTTCATTGTTAAATTTTTTTACAATTTCTATTAGATTTATTCACAATTCATATATATATATATATATATATATATATATATATATAAATCAAAAAAAAAAAAAAAAAAAACCTTGTATAATAAAAATTTACTATTGATTTTACTAGTAAATTTTTTTACGATCTTTATTCCTATTTAAATTTAATTAAAAACAAATAAAATCAATACTTATCTTAAACCCTTGCATCTTCCTACAAAATTTCACCTTAGGGTTTAACTTCCTCTACCACTTCACAATTAGGGTTTTTCAGTTTAGGCATTTTAGATTTAATGGGTTTTTGTATTTACTATATAGGGAGTTCGACATGTAAAGTAGGGGAATCACTTATTGAATTAGATCCAAACCCTGTCGACCCTGTCCAATTTTTTTTAAATGGATATATGTTCTGCAATGTGCCCCGCGTAATACAATGCACTAGTATATTATAACACTGTTAGTCCTATCCAGTCTATTTATCGTTGCTCCCAGTGTAATATAACGCACTGGCACTCCTCTTCCAAATAGCACAGTTAAATCATTGTGGTGCATTTTGCATTACAATTCACACCGTCACAATTTAAAATTATTTAAAAATAATAATTTTTCCTGACAGTGTCGAACAATTAAACGCCCAGTTCGTTTAATGGGATAAATGCATAAGTGTGTTTATTCAAATAAATGTTGAACCCAGTTACCAAAACTCTTTTTGGCTTAAAATTATTTGATTTGTTTATAAAATATAGTTAGTGGATTTTGTATTGAATGGTACATGTTGTATATTGATAAAAAAATGTCTCATAAGGATTCAAGTAAAAAAAATATTGATTGACCCAATGATATCACATCGAAAAAAGCAGAGAAGACAAGTTCTTTGTAAATTCTTTACAAAATTATTATGTTTGAACTATATGTAATTTAACTAATATGTATTGGTTAGTGTGTGTCATGAAGAGCCACAAAATGAAGAAGTTCAATAAGATTATTTCTAATCTAAGTGTAGAAGAGCGTAAAAGCCTAACAGAAAAATCGCAGAAGGATGAATCAGGGGAATGGAAAAATATTATTCAATATGAGTTTTTTTTTTTTTTGAATTTTCATTAATAATATACTTAAGAATATTAGATAACGTGTTTCAATCAATCTATTAATTCATATATGTTTAATGTTCTACATAGAGCAACAACAAAAGGAAAATATCAATGTCATTCTAAGAAAAGAAAATTTATAGAACATGTAAATGATGATGAATTGGTCCTTAGCTCATTTGGAGTGGTGTTGGAGGGTAATGAAAGGAGGGGATTTTTTACAAAACTATAAGGGATCTAATGGAACAAACATATTTATGTACTTTCCATTTACAATACAAAAATCAATTCAATGATTCTAAGAACCAAATTATATCTAAACTACATGAAGCGTTTCTAGAGCAATGGTTAATATTCCTAATTAAAATGATTTTCTAGAATTATATGTATATATTACTACAAACCATTCATTTTAATATAAATTTTGTTATATTTAGTTTTCATTTATCAATATAAAAATAGTTTACTAATTTTTTCAGGAAGATTATGAAAATCTCAAATGATCAACAAGTTGATATGTGAAACATGTCAGTAAGACTGTCCAAAAAAGTGTACAAGGAGATGGTAAAATAAATGGACATAATTGCATCACAAGAGGAGCCATCTCATCAACAATGTGCTTCAAATGTATATAATCATGATTGAATTTGTACATATAAAGAAATAATTTAGCATTAAATATTAATTTTCAAGTATTTTTTTGTAGAAAAGGAAACAAAATGAAACTCATTTAGCACATAAAACAGGACAACAAGGAATAAAAGGGTTGATTTCAAAGTTTGTCAGTAATTGTTAATATTTCCCTATAACAGCTTATGGTTTCATTTTTTTATATTTTAAGATGTTTTACAGTAACCATCCTTGAATGTCTTCATATAGGTGTTAACATACAAAGAAGAGCCCTCAAAAGAATTGATTGACATTGGGTTAAATATGGGTTGTGAGTATATGTTGGCATATCAAAAATTAATTGTGGAATTTGTAAGTATCTATGTTGTTTTACTTCTTTGAGTTTATATTTAATAGAATTTAAAAAATCCTTTATATTAAATTTATGATTTATAATGGGGTTTAAAACATGGAGGAAACAAAGTATAGAACTATGTCAGTAAAAGACTTGTTGCAACAAGGAATGATACTAGGTTTTGAAACCATGTGCATAGTTTTTGAGTCAATTCTTGCTATGGTACATTGTTATTCAATTTACAATCATGTATACTATTAATTTCAATTTTCATTATTCTCACCTATTTAGATACCCTCATTACACTTTCTTTTTATGTTTGCAGATGGAACAAGATCAATAAGACGAAAAAATTGATGCAATCAACAAAACATTCCTCCAAATAACCCCAAGTCATGGAAGTAGCTCAAGCACTTACAGCAGATCAAGCAAAGAATGATGATCTATTTGGATATCAATGCAACCTACTGTATTTTTTTAAATAATTGTCTATGAAAATTAGACATTTTGTTTAATGTAATCGACATAGTGTCCCAATTGAAATACAAGGGGTTACCAATAACATTCTCATTTTGTATGACAGAGAGCTTCTTATTGATATATAATAAAATCCATTTTAATTTATTCTATTATGTTATCCAATGTGACTGTGAAATGTTGCACCACTGATTAAATGTATGGATGATTAAATATTATAATGAAGAGATGTGAAATTTTATAATATAACAAATTAATCCAAACATCCTATACAAATGCACTAATCAAATTTTAATTTTTATGAATACTATTTTAAGATATATGTCAATTTTTTGACGAATAACAAATTTTAAAAATTACACTAATTGCACTGTCATAGGTCGATGTTTCCAAAAAAGAGAAAATCTCATACAAAAAACTAGTGCGTCCATGACATATAAACACACTAGTGCATTATGCTATATAAAAGCACCATGATTGCATCTTTTTGCATGATCGGTGCCTTTTCGAAAAACGAGAACACCAAGGCATTTATTTCTTCAATCACTGGTATTGTTTGCAATTAACTCCCTAGTGCATTATAATTCTTAATGGCCAATTATTTCATAGAACTAACACCCGAGTCCTACAAAATATTATTTCCATCCCCAGTGCATTATGAAAATTAACAGCACCGTTCCTTTTATATAACTAATGCATCGATGTGTTTATACAAACAATATGCATTGGCTCTGCAAGTTTAAACAAAAGCATCGAGACTGCAATTATTTTGTGCATTACTTGGTGTCGTTCCTTACCAGAACTCCCCTGGGTGTTTTTTACGTATTAGCACCGATGCAATATAAATTAAACACCATTGTTCTTTGCATTCAATGCCTCATTGCTTTTAGTTATCTATGCATCCTGGTGTGTTTATATATGTAGTGCACATGTGCTACTTGTTCCATGAAGCGCACTGCAAAAAAGACATCCACTAAAACCTTTGGTCGCCCAAACTTTTTCAATTGTGATGAAGTTCCATTATAATCTTTGCTAAAACATCCGCTATCACAAAAAGATGTTTTAGCAGATGTTTTTTTGACAATTTTGTTAATTTTATAACACTAAAAGCTTTCGTTATAACCTCCACTAGAAGTTCTTTTCCTTGTAGTGTGTCATGTTGGGTTCTTCTTTTTTCAAGGAATAGAAGTTATGGAGGACATTTTGGATGAAGTCACCGGAAGCAAAGCACCGGAAAATCAAAGCGACAACAAAATATTTGTTTTGGGACTTGCGCAATGGAAGGTAAGGGTGCGCACCGAAAAAGTTGGAACCAATTTTGATACAGTCAACAGGAAACCAAGGTAATGGCTCAAGGTTTTTCAAAACCATGGATCAAGCAAGGGAGGGATCAAAGACCATATCAAGTGAACACAAGCTATAAAAGAAGATGCAAAGCAACGAGAAACAAGTTTAGAAGGATTTGCGAAAGTTTAGACGACATTGCAAAGATTAGATTTGATTGTGTAAGAGAAATATTGTGTGTAGGAACATCCAATTATGTAATTATGTATTTTGATAGTTGTTTCGAGTTGTAATATATGCAAACAAGTCTATAATGTGTCGTAAGTTGTAATGAATGATTTTTGTTTAATAATAAATGAAAATGGGAGTTTTTCGTATGTTTATGTGTTTCGTACCCCCATTTTAAAATTTTCAGTATGTTGGTTATTCTCTTTTAAATGCATAATTTATCTTGTTGTGAAAGAATGTATGGATGGTTGTGCATACTGCATAATATCTACTTCTAGATCCCCTTATATCTTTCTATGGTTCTGGCTCGCCTCAGGTGAGACACTCCTTTGATCCAAGGGAGTGAAAATGCTGGCGAAGTGCTAGACTACGTGGAAATGTTTTTTGGCACCCTAGGATGAACCTTGGGTCATAATTCATTCAAATGTTTCTAGCAACAAATGGTTTTTTTGTTGGGACCCAGAGCTTATTAGGGGATCTAGATCATGCGACCAAGGTATATTAACTAGGAGATCCAAGAATGGTGGCATGAGAAAGTTGATCACTTTGTTTTGCAGCAAGCAAAATTGAGATAGAAGGATCAAGATTGGATCTAAGAGGAGGTTTTGAATGTCAAGTCTTCTTCTGATCAATACAAGTTCTTTTGGTGCAAGTTTTCTGAGGAATTAGAGAACTGGTTGACTTGACTTCAGCATAAATCGGGTGTTGTGACACGGTCGAGGTTGTGCAAAACTTGGATTGTAGTTGATCTAGCTTATCTTCATTGGTTGGATATAGATTTAACGAGAAGTGTTTATTTTTGGTTTGATTCGACTCTTGAGACCTACATCATTGAATTTGTGATTGAGAAGCACCAATCCTTCTCTCGTGTAGAAGCCATATTCAAATTTGGGCTACGAGGACAACTGCTAAAAGATATTCCTCTTTGGATTAAAGTACTGATGGTTGAAGACAGCTTGTTGGTATTTCCACAAGGTCAAATGGCAGCTTAAATTTTTAGTACTGGGGGAATGGATTGCAGGAGAGGAATGTCGTGTAGATGCAGGAGAATGAATAAGTTATTATAATGAATCAAGAAGAGTTGCAGAAGGTGAGAGATTTTAGAGCATTGCGGAGGGCAAGAATAGCTTACGATTTCTCAGAAAGGAAGTTGCGAGAAGTTAGGCTTAGAAGAAGGGAATTGCATAGCATAGGAGATGTTGTAAGAAGTTCAGCTGTGCGAAATAAGGAAATGGAGACTCCAGAGTTGTGGAAAGGAAATGAGGAAGAAGGTTCTTTTTCTAGAAAAATAGGAGCTGCTAGTGGGAGTAAAGTGGAGGGTTTAGAAGTGGCTACTCAAATACACATGGAATCAGAAATATTTTGGACACTTTATTCAATTGAACAACCGAATATGTTACAAAATGAGCACACACCAGTAGATGATTATTTGCACTTTGTAATGAGGCGTATTTTCTTTGAGGATAATTAAATACCATAATATAGAACCTCGCAACACAGCAGCACGACTCTTCCTCTCCCTAACCTTCCCCTGGTGTCATCTCAAAGTCTTGAACTTCTCTTTTCTAAGGTACGTAAGCTTCTTAAAGTCCATCTAGTGCACAATCGATATAAGGATAAAGGTAGTTTTAGTAGTATTGGTCACTCAAGTTCAACTAGTTGTTCTCAACTGAGTTCCCAAGGATTTATACTTATTTCCTCAAGACAATCAACTATGGCTGAAGTCACAGCCGACTCACTTACCAGATACCAAAAATTCTCAAGAAGGGGAGGTGAAGATGTCGAACAACACTAATATTTATGTGAAGCTATCTAGAGAGCTCGAAGAACCCCTACTGCAACTTAACTTATTGAATTTCAAAATACGTTGTGGGATAGAGTGTTGTGGTGGTTTATAAAATGGATCGATGCTAACCCCAACACCATTATGGATCTAGTCAAGCAATATTTTATTCAAGAATTTAAGTTACCTTAATCAAATCATCAAGGATTGGCGAAATCGTTGGATATTCGCCAACGAGAGGGAGAATCTTCTTGGCAATGTATGCAGCATTTTAAAGATGCTATTAGCAAATTGTCTTATCCCATTGATCCACATCATCAAAGAGATTGCTTCATTAAGGCCCTGTTACCAATGACTCGCATTCCTTTGTCTCAACAAAATATTGATACACTTAAATATTCTTTGGAACAATCGATGCAAATAGAAGTTATGGATGGCTATCCGCAAGACTGTAGAATCAGTGGTTCTTCAACAGATATTGTTATTGTGGGCCTTTAGAATCAGATTGCTACCTTGACATACAAATTAAAATATCTTGCACCTTTACGGACTATGAGACCTCATATTTGGTGTACTCACTCTGAGGTGGAAGGACATCATGTCATTGAATGCCCATGACTAAGGGGACAAAGACTATGGAGGTGGCCCTATGGAACCTCCTCCATCGCAATCCCCTGGAGTTGTGAAAATTTCATCTACTTTTCCTTTTCTGGGCCATACGTAATTTCAGTCATTTCCAAATACTCAAGGTATGTCTAGCAATGATTTTTGTGAGATCTGTCAAAGTTTTGGTCATTCGCCTCGCCTATGTCCAATTCTGCAAAAGTATTCAATGTTCCCAATAATTTGTTTTGTGAATTTTGTGCATTGCCTAACCATCATATGGATCAATGTTGGTCCTTGGATGCTTTAGTTGACCGCCTTGACTATTCATCCTTCTGTATCAAAGAGACTCCTCAAGGATGAGGAGGGGGAGCTCCTAGGGGAGGAAGGCTGGGTGGGAGAGGCCTAATCGGATCTTACAATTGTGATCAGGAAGGCCATGTCGTGAGAGAATTTTGTATCCCAAGAAGACCTTGGTGTTCATATTGTCAAGTGAATACCCATGCAACTGAATATTGTCTTGAACTTATTTCTCGATGGGAGGAGCGCAACCAGGCTAAAGGAGCTAATTTGGTTTGTGCAGAGCCTATGGATCCTAGTCGTATAATGTAGCCTAAATATCAATGTTGTTACAAGAGGAAGAAAGAAGACCAGAGCTAACGTTGGAACTCCTGATCAGCTAGCCATCATAAGACCTACATCTCCAAAGAAGTCTTATGATCCAAATCAACACAAGGAATACTATAGGGACGCAGCTGAACTTTTTTGTCAATTGATTTCTTCGCAAGGATCTCGCAATGAACAGCATCAGCGAGTAAAGGTTTGTGATGAGAAACATTCTACAGAACCTTTCCAACCAATAATGGATTAGTTTAAGATATTTATACAAATCATGAATGATGTAAAACTTGATGGTCAGTTGCGAAAAAGGTTAAAATCTATTGTTAAGGATTATGTGTTTTTTGAAGAACAAATTTCTATGAATTTACCTGAGTGGCATTCCAGACAAGTACGACAAAACAAGAAGTGAACTAGAAGGGAGTTCTGGGCAGACTCTCATATCTTAGGTTTTCAAAGTAAGGACTCCATGTTGCACTTGGGCTTGGATGTCAATATTTTGCCAAGAAAAACATGGGAAGCTCTCGGAAAACCCAAGTTTGTATTTTCCCCTATTCAATTGCCAATGGCAAATCAATATTGTATTCTTCCTATTGGAAGACTAGAGGATTTTGAAGTTGATTTTGTCGATGTCAAAACATATGCATATTTTGAAGTTATTGACATTATTGGGGATAAATATCCATATCCATATTTATTGGGAATCAGCTAGGCTTTTGAAAACTATGCAGTCATTGATTTGAAGCAGGAAACTATGACTTTTGAAATGGATGGCATGTGAGTCATGCAACCTCTTGATCCTTACCAAGGCCCAAGATTTATTGAACCAGTGGACGACGTTGAGTCACCTAATTTACAGACCAATTATATTAACTTACCATTGGGAGGCGAGAAGATTATATTAACCCCATGACAGTTAGATCTATCAGTTGGCAGAGTATTCAAAGTACTGAAGTTGGCTCTAATGCTGCAATGGAATATTGGAAACAAGGAGCTCATGAAATTCATTCCCGGTATTGTGCCATTGTTCGATGTGTCTGTCAGATTGGTACTAAGCTATGTGATTTTCCCATCTTCAATGGTACTAATCATGTTGTAAATTTTATTAAAGTTGATTCTTTCATAGAAGAAAGTCAAAAGGTTCCTCTCATGAGTTTCACTTTGTAAGCAACCCCTGTAAGATGGAGGGCAACCCATCGGGATCAATTTCAAGATTGGAGCACAATTAAGGTTGTCCTACTTTATCAGTTTATTCCTCTTAATGAGATTTTAATTAAAATCCTCACTTGTGATGGTCATACTTGTTCGCAAGAGCATGTTAAGCAGTGCTTTTTTGTATGGGAGGTTAATGGCCTAGCAGTTGAAATGTGGTCGCATTGATTTATCCATTCCTTGGGAAACATTCTGCAAGCTTCGTATTTACAAGAGGAGTGGAAATGCCAAACAGCAAATTGGGATGTGTTGTCTACCCAGTTCTATGGAGACTTTTCTTTTACTGGTGTTGATGAAAAGATAGTGCAAGCCCTTTGAGCTACCAGAGGAGTATTATTTTCAGATGGGGACACTTTGGCAGAATGCAACAGGTATGGAGATTTTGTACACCAATATGAATCGGGGTTCCATGAAGTTGTTGTTTGCAGTAAAGTTAATAAAGATATGGATGATGACTTGGAGGAGCTAAGACATTTGTCCTTTAAAGAGTCTGAAGGGGAACAGAAAATAAAAGAGGATCCTATACATGATGCTCCACGTCTACAGCCTCTTAAGTTGAAGAAGATGAATATCAGGACAAAAGAGAAACCAAATCTTACTTCTATTAGGGACTATTGGGATGATCAAACCACTCGGGAAACTTTTTATCTGCTCAGAGACTATGAGGATTTATTTCCATGTTTCGTCTCAGAGTTAAAGGGAATTAAATGGAATTAAAGGATATTTTGGAGAAATGAAAATAACATTGTAGTTAGATGCAAATCCAGTTAAACATCAGCCCTATAGATTGAATCTGTGAGTCAAGGAGAAAGTGAAGAAGGAAATTGACAAAATGCTAGATGTTAGTCTTATATTCCCTATTGATGAAGTTGAATGGATAAGTCCCATTGCCATCCAAGATAAGAAGGATTCAGAGGAAATTCAATTCTGTGTTGATTATCGCAACCTCAATAACTAATGTGTGCATGATCCATTTCCAACTCCATTTAGCGATGAACTTTGGATAATGTTGGGGGAAATGAGCCTTACTCTTTTACTTATGGATTCTCGGGGTATCACCAAGTCTGCATTGCAGAAGAAGATAAGAAGAAGACCATGTTCACTATTGAATGGGGGTCCTATGCTTATAATGTTATGCCCTTTGGGTTGAAGAATTCACCTGTTGTTTTTTCGCGTATTGTTATTGCTGCCTTTCGTGAATATATACATAAGTTTCTTGAAGTTTATATGGATGACTGGACCATTTACAGCCTGCTCAAGAATCATCCTAGTTTTCTATGAGTTATGTTTAATACATGTAGACAACTTCAAATATCTTTGAACCTAAAGAAATGTATTTTTGTTGTGCCTTTTGGAATATTATTGGGCATATCGTCTACAAAGAAGGAGTATGTGTGTACTCTTACAAAGTTGTGGTAATACTGAATATGCCACCACCTACTTTTATCTGACAGTTGCATTCCACTTTGGGACATACTAGCTATTATTATAGATTTATAATAAATTATGTTTTAATAAGAGTGTTGGAGTAGCTTCTTAAGAAATCTGAATGATTTGTGTGGTCCACTGAATGTGATGCTACATTTGATAATTTGAAGGAGAAACTTGAAAGTGCACCCATCCTGGCCTACCTTGACTGGAATAATCCATTCCATGTCCATGTTGACGAATCTGGAATTTCCTTAGGAGCTATATTAATGCAACCAGGCGAAGGAAACTTGGATCATCCTATTTATTTTGCAAGCATAAAATTTTCCACCTCAGAAAAAAATTATACTACTACAGAACGGGAGGATTTAGCTATGGTATATTCTCTCCAAAAATTCTAACATTATATGATGGGAGGTCCATACAAGTTCTTCACAGACCACTCATCACTAAAATATTTAGTCAATAAGATTGTACTCAAAGGAAGGATTTGTTGGTGGTTATTTTTATTTCAAGAATTTATTTTTGAGGTGATTTTTAAGCTAGGAAGATCGAATGTGTGGCTAGACCATTTGTCCAAGTTATATTTGGGAGAATCGGGAGGGATCAATTGATGATCAGTTGTCGGATGTTCATTTTTTTCGTATTGAAGTTGTCCCTTATTACTTAGAAGACATTCCCACTTTTATTGCTACAGGACAATGCCCTCTTGATTATACTACTATGCAAAAGAAGCATTTGGTAACTAGAGCAGTAGACTACCAACTTATTGCAGGACAACTATATAAAATGGGACTAGACCAAGTTTTGCACCATTGTATTCTTGATGATGAACGCAAAGGCGTATTATGGGAATGTCATGTGAGAATTATAGGAGTTCATGTTGGAGGAAAAGCTATTGCTTGGAAAGTTCTGCAAGTTGGCATATGGTGGTCGAGTGTCTTTAAGGATGTGAAGGTAAATGAAAATACTTGTGATGTTTCTCAACGGGTTTGTCGACCGTTGCGTCACAATGAAATGCCCTTGCATCTGGTACAATCCCTTGCTACTTTTGAGAAATGGGTTGTTGGTTTTATTGGGCCTATACACCCTCCTACTTGTCATTCGCATGCTCGGTATATCATTACCGCAATAGATTGTTTGAGTCATTGGGCAGAAGCTACTCCTATTAAAGATTACACTGCTGACATGACTGCTTGTTTTATTTTTTAAAACATTATTACCATATTTGGTTGTCCCAGAAGTCTTACAAGTGACCAAGGCTCGCATTTCATCAATGAAACAGTCCAGGCTCTGCTACATAATTTCATGATATAGCACTATAAGGGAACTCCTTATCGTCTGCAAGCCAATGGTACTGTCGAAGATTTTAATAAAAATTTAGAAAAGGGACTTACTAAGGTTTTCTCCACCAATAGAGATGATTGGGATGAACGAGTTCCTGCTACTTTATGGGCCTACCAAACTACAGTCAAGCAGTTGCACAAGTACACTCCTTTTGAACTGGTTTATGGGAAAGAAGTTGTTGTTCCTGTTGAATTCATTGTTCCTAATCTTTTTATTGCTTATGCAACTTGCATGTTTGAAGATGACTATCTTCCTGAATTAATGCATGTATTATTACAACTTGATGAGTCCCAATTTCTTGCATATTTCCATCAAACTGTTGAGAAGGAGCACTAAAAGGCTTGGCATGATCAACATATCAAGAAGAAATCATTTTCTATGGGCAACCAAATATTACTTTATGACATCAAGTGTCACAAGCATACTAGTAAGCTCCAAATGCATTGGCTTGATCTCTTCTATGTTGCGAAAATCAAATATTCTGGTGTTTTTCAACTTGCTCAATTAGATGGTACACTTTTCATTGGATGGGTGAATGGCGTTCACCTGAAGCCCTATTTTTCTACTTCAAACTTGAAATAAAGTGTCCTCCCTTCACAAGAGTAGTAGGTAGTAGTTAGGGTAGTTGTGTCAATAAGTCTTTTGTTAGTTTGGTAGTTTTTGTCTTCATTCTTTTTCCGCTTGTTTTCTTTTCAGTTGCGACCCAATGTAACCCATTGTGGTCAAGGAGATTTTGTCGTATCTTATCCTATTAATGTCATTAATTATTATCTTTTCTGTCATACTTCCTGTTATGTTTGAGTTAGTTTCCAAATCCATTTCTTAATTCCCGATAAGATTTCCTTCTATCGTTAGATTTTTTTTTACATCATGACATTCCTCGGAAGGTTCCAGGATTTCCTATCATTACTTTGAAGTTTGGGTCACATTTATTACGTGTAGCAACTAAGTTCTCCACCCTGTTGACTGTTCTATATATTCCCACCATTTTTTTCCATCTTCATCCCTTCCTGTCTCAAGTTCTTAGTTTCTTCTCTAGCTCCGTTATCACCTATCACTTAACCCTTATTGCCTTGTCGCCCCCTATTCATTTTCTGTGTACCCTTCACTTTGCAACCATGGTTTATCAAGTTCGAACCACTATCATTTTATACCCTATTAACTCTCGTATCCACTCCTAAGATGACCTCTTAAGGAAGTATGAGAAATCCACTCTTGTTGACAATGACCTCTCTGATCTGTCATTGTTCCCTATGCTATGAATCGATGTCTTTATGGAGCCCAATACCCATCCCAATGCCCATTTCACTATGAAAATAAAAATTGATTTTCATCCCTTGAAACAGTCCACTCTCCTTGTTCTGCATGAGTTACCTATTTTTGGCACCACTTGTGAAGTCATGTGTTGCACAAAGTTATTAATCATTCAACTCCATGGGGTTTCTCTCTAGTTGGACCGAGAATACCCCATCCATGCAGAAGATATTTACATACTCACAGGATTTTTCGTTAATGTTTCTAATTTTAGCTTGACTTTTCAGAAAACTACTAAACACTGCAAGAAGAAAAATGCAACTAATTTAAAAGTATGGAGCCACCAAAAAAGGGTGCAAAGTTATTCTTGATATGATCAATAATATGTCAGGTTGAGTTGCTGCCACCATTATCGCCACAAATTCATGCGCCATTTTGCCAAAGGAGAATGTTCGTTGGATGCCATATTAGTTACAGAGACTTGCATCTGAGGGGACCAGTTGAATTGGTCTAGATATCTCCTTAATGAATTATTTGATGTTGCCCATGATGTTTATACCCGGACCACGTATTTTATTTTTGGATATATTATTCTTCCACTTTCTATGTACAAATGGTTTGCTCCAGAAGGCTAAGACCTCACCACGGTTGTCGACGGTGAACCTCTTGCATATGCTTATGCACCTTGGCATAGTACTGAAGCCACTATCAATAGAGAATTTAATGATATTATGTTTGGCTGGTTCAACAAAATGGATGTTGTGACTAGAACCATCTCACGAGTGTCACTTCCTTTGCTCGACCAATATGCTCATCAAGTCTGGTTCAGTATAACTCATAGTTCCTGTTATCTTTGGTTGCTTCATGTTTGTCCTACTACTTTTTCTATGCGTAAGTTGCCATTCTACATCAGCAAGAGAGATTTTCATAATCAAGTCATAACTTGGCCAAGATTCATGTCATGGCGGAAATATGGAATGGACATGTACAATTTTGATGCCATGAGACCTATCGGAGATGCCCCTTCATCTTCGTGCAAGCACTCTAGAGATACGCCCGAAGATATCCAACCCCTGTTGAAGAAAGTTGAGTGTGTGAGCTCAGAATATGCTACTTGTGCTGAGGTAGGTTCTTTAGTTGAGCAAGCTACTCGAGCACATCAAATCTCTCCCGTGTCCACTACGCAACCCACTATTGCAGCCACCATTCCACCTGCTACTACCTTTTCCTCCACCATTGACCTTGATGTCGAGCAACCATCCATTGATCATGTTGTTCCCATTGATGAAGAATAGCCCCCATCCCTGGATACAACTTCTGATGAGTCACCTCATTCATCGGAAGTGTTGGTGTCCAAGTATGAATCGTGCAATTCACCAAAACCACATTTAATTGTCAACCTAGCACTCTACAAGTTATTTCAAGGCTATCATGCACTATATGTGTAGGTCACACTTTCCCTACCCAGTAGTGAACATTAACTATAAATTCATCAATGTGTAACCGCAAGCAATACTATAACAGCAAATAAGAGTAACAGAAATTAATAATTGTAACAGCAAATACGAGTAACATCAATAAGGACTCACAGCAACACACTGATAAACATTCACAACAATAATAAACTTATAGAAATAAACCTAACACGCATCTAATCCAGCAGCACCTGGTCACGAGAGTGGGCCCAACTCCCTAATTAGGGCTGTGGCGAGATCAAAGAATCACAATATGCTCAGAAGATCAATTTATCATTAATAAAAGGAATATTACAACTATGCTATTACAGACTCAAATTTAGAGTATTCTCTTGCAAACTTTACACCTCTTAACAGTGTTGGCTTTCACATCCCACAACTCTACTTTATACAAATTTTCAATGATACAAATCCTAGAATTACGGCATTTTCTGCCCTTAATTACATGGTGGTTTTCAGAACGAAATAGAATGTTAAAAGATAGAAGTGTGTCAATTGAAGATTTGATTCATCGTTGCATCCAGCATTCAAGAATAGCGCTGCCAGTTTGATAGCATTGTTCATTGAATCACGGTCCTGGTCATTCTCCCTTTAAATCTGTAGAAATAACTGAACTATCAAGTTACTTTGGTAATAATCCCCTACAACTATGCTTCATTGACCAATAATCCATAGAGACATGATGAGAGGTATACTTGTGCACTTTAAGATATCGATTCACCACTATTGGTGTGAGATGGATAAAAGAATAGGGTAAAAAGGGTGACTAAAAGTATGCAAATCTAGCCACCAACACCTCCCTCCAACTAGCCTTACTGCATGTCCTCATGTAGTTCATCGCCTGCGCAAGCCTGGGTTTGTGTTGTGATGATCAGCGTGAAGATGTGCATGATCATATTTGGTAGACATCTATGTCCCTGGAGGCTTATACCCGTCTATATGGACAACTTCTTTCCACCAATCCTTGCTTACCTCGTAAGTTGGAGTGTATTGATCAAATGGCAGCCAGATGATGGGAAATTGAAACCTAAAACTCATCTATCAGACCCCACGAAGTCGCATACACTCGATGTATTGAGGTACCTTGTTTAGAGCCCGAGCAAAATTGGGGGCCCCAAAAGGCTCATGTATCCTGACAGCTGATGACGAAAGCATCCACCTTTTCTGGCAATTGTCCGAGGCCTCCTCTTGACAAGTGAAGATCTATTTTGTGCATATATCAGCACACCATTTCTAAGTTGCCAACATCTATTCTTTCCGTCCTTTGATTCCCAAAATGGTTTCGTGTCTGTTATAAACATTCATGGACTGACAATTTTCCATCCTGATGACAAGTGGCCTATTTATTTGGTTTTCTTCAAATGCATCAAAATCCTTTTTCCATTTAACCTGGTTGAGAGTGTAGGAGGTAAAAGATATGATTTGAATGTCTCCTACATAAGGCACTGGGTTAAATTATTGATCATTTCCCAAGAAGTAGTCATGCATGTATAACTCGCACATCAAATGTTGGTCCAAAATATTATGGCATCTCAAGATGCGCAGAAATTGCATTGGATCTTATATGTCATGACTAAGCTCCTAACGGATTCCTTATAAACAAAAGAATAGATATTTCTCATGGAGGAATAAGGCGTAACTATGAGCAGGATGGGCGGTAAGCCATTTCCTTCTAAACCAAGGTAAGCATATCTTCCTTATCGTCCTTGAGGAACTTCATCTGTTCTTCCATCCCCTCAATTTACTTTTGTTGCTTCTCTTGCTTCCACTTTTCCTTTTATATCTTCTCTATATAGCCAGAGATTGTTTCCGTGACTTGCTCATGAGTTTGCCTCATCCCTTCCTGGTATGCCTCTAAAGGAATGGACCCTCATTGAAAATGAGTTTTTGTAGCTTGCCACTTCTGGATGTCTGAAGACATGACAAACTCCCGTGCCTTGATCATATGTAAAAACGACTCTTCTATGTAGTTGTTGAAGTCGTTGGCCTATCGTCAGTTTGTGTTGCCATTGAAATAGTTTCAGGTTGAGGTTTCATAGCATTTTTCTTGTGCTTTCTCACTTTTCTTTGTAGGCACCGCAACCGCTTCCTCAATTTCATGACCTCCATTTTCAATTGCATATTCTCTCTAAATTGTACCTGATATCATTCTTTAAGAGGGGGGTCTCCTTCTCACACATTGTTTATTAAACTCTTGTTTCACAACTACTTCTTCTACATGCCTCACAGCTGGTCTAGGGCCCGATGAATTGACATTGACAAAATCATCAACTGGCTCTTATTTTACTCTAATTTCTTCCATTTGTTTCTTAGCTCAAGGAATAATCTTGTCATCTCTTTCTTCAGGTCGCAAGACCTCTACATCTTCCCTCTGCACTTCTGGATTCCCTCTAGTGTCTTATGTAGTAGTGTCTTTGACACCCTACTCTTGTAATTGCTTTGTTTCCTAACCATCCTCTTCCACTTGTGTAGGAATGGTCCCTAACCCTTGAGGGTTAGTTTTGTCAGTAGTATCCTTTTCCAATTGTTGAGGAATGGTATTTGATCCCTACAAGTTAATTTTATCAGCAGTGTCCTCTCCCCTCTATTCAGGAATAGTTTCTAACCCTTGTGGGTTAGCCTGATCAACCACATCTTCCTTCATCAACCCAAGGATAGTTTATGACCTTTATGGGTTAGTATGTTCAGTAAAATATTTTTCCATTGGCTCAGAAACAGTTTCTGGCCCTTACAAGTCAGTCCGTTCAGCTGTAATCTCCTCCATCGACTCAGGAATAGTTTCTGGCCCTTGCAGGTCAGTCCGTTCAACTGCATCATCCTCCATCGGCTCAGGAACAGTTTCTACAGGAGTCACACCGGCCAAAGCTTCTTCAGTTCATTTTTCAGTCTACATTGGTTCTTGTGTGACAATGTCGACCTCTAATCCTTCAATTTTCTCAATTCTTTCACCAATCGACATTGGTTTTTGAATGACCATATCTATAATGGTACCCTTAGCTTTACCAATAAATTTCAAAATCAGAGGAGAAGCTTCTTCTTTCTCCATACATCTAGAGGAACGGTTTTTCCTTGCCCCTCTTGGAAAGGATGTAAGAAAAGGAGAATGAGTAACGATTTCATCAATTTTTGTTCTCTCAATGCTTACTAATGCAAGCCCTCCTTCCTCTTCTT
The DNA here is from genome assembly GCA_031772625.1 of Pinus tabuliformis. Lineage (NCBI taxonomy): Eukaryota > Viridiplantae > Streptophyta > Pinopsida > Pinales > Pinaceae > Pinus > Pinus tabuliformis. The sequence goes on from CM062812.1 coordinate 282,733,480, forward strand.
CTATATCCATTGGTTGTTCTATGCTCCCCTTTTCTCTTCCTGCATGTGCTTCTTCCAAGTTTTCCTTCTACCCAGCACCCAACACTGTCTCTTGTGGATTGGTGTCAACTGCGGCCCCTATTTCCCCCAAAGGTTCCAGAGTCAATTGAACAAGCGGTGCTGGTTCTTGTGTGACAACACCACCTACGTTTCCAATCACGAGTTCTTCAATTGTTTGAACAGGTGGTGTTGGTTCTTATGTAACAGCACCACCTACATTCTCAATCACAGGTTCTTCAACTGTTCGAACAGGTGATGTTGGTTCTTGTGTGTCAGCACCACCTATAACTGCACCCATGGGTGGTGATTTTTCTCCTTGATTGTCATTCGACGATGGTTCTTGTGGAGCAGCATTGACTACACTCTCTTCTACCTCCATTACATCCATCTCTGTTGGGCCAACAAGCGACACTAGAACAGCGTCGTTTGTGGCCTCTTCTTCCATTGCTACATCTTCTTCCTCTTCTCCTACAAGTAGCATGCCCACAAGTTCTTCCTCTGCCAATTCGGTGAATTTTGGCCAAGCCATAGAGGTCCAAGACAGAGCATGCATCACTAATAATCTTACCAACCCATGATTTGTAAGAATTGCTAATGGTTGTCAAGATCACCGAGCAGATTGCACCATTAAGTGAAGGTTGCTCCATAGGAAGTATGGCATGTTCAAAGCATGAACCTGTGCATGCCGAAACCGAAGGCATGCAAGAAGTTTGAAGTGATATTTAAACAATGTAGAAAAATGGCCTTCACAGGTAACATACCTCATTACAAAATACGCCACCTCACCCCATGGATATGGTAGTGATTTACAGTCATACCCTCTTCCTTTCTGGACAACTATCTCTCTAGTCTGTAAAAATAATTTTGGAAACTCTAGCAGAGGAGACTTCCGAGAGAACCATTTATGACCTCTTTGTTGTAATCCACTAACAATTGAAATAGCTTCCTCTGTGACAGAAACATCCAATCCACGAACTCTAGAGTGATTTCCTTCCAGGTTTAATGCAAATTCCACTATGATGGCTTCATAAAATCCTTGTAGTCTATCAAAATACACATGCCACCCTGCATCCAAGAAAACTTTCCAAACATCTACATTGTGTCGAACATGTTATGTATTCTCTAGCTTGTGTTTCACATCCTGTCCACCCATTTTGCAATGGCTTGTAATAGCACTTTAGAGTAACAGTAGACCGTCGGGAAGGAGTATCGGCAGGTAGATTTGTAGTGAGAGCTTGTGATAGGGATGGAGTGTAGTGAAAGTTTATGATAGGCATGGAGTGCAATGAGAGTAAAAATCGGAATGATAACGATGAAAATACGGAAAAATCATGGCGAATAATGGATAATAATGGAAGGAAATAATGGTAATTATTTTGCAACAATGGAAAGGACCGTCCATTAGTACAACAATACTAACTTCAATTTCTGATGCATATGAACATCATGTGAAATATGTTAGAGAATCATGCTTAGCACAAGGTTTGATAAAAGTAATAATGAGCCGTCATTATAGTACCTCCCCCCAATTAATGGATGACCATCCGCGGTCATGTCAAGTCATGTCACATGAATATTTAATCAAATCCACAAAGTTAATCGAGGAAGTACCTGAGCGACTTACCTTGACAAAGTAACAGCAATGGGGGAGTAATAGTATCGGGGGAGTAACAGCAGTGGGGGAGTAGAAGCATCAAGGGATTAACAATACCGCTTGAACACTTAGTCAAAATCGTGATGGAGTAACAGCACCGGCAGAGTAACAACACTGAAGGAGTAACATCACTAGAATACTTAGACGAAATCATGATGAAGTAACAGCATCGGTGGAGTAAAAACACAGAAGGAGTAACAACACCAAAATACTTAGACGAAACAGCGATGGAGAAACAACAACGACGGAGTAACAGTACCGAAGGAGTAACAACAATGGAATACTTAGATGAAATCATCATTTCCATGGAGTAATAGCACTGACGGAGTAACAACATTAGAGGAGTAACAACACCAATGAAGTACTTAGTCAAGATTACCACGATCAGAGTAACAACACCGAAGGAGTAACAACACTAGTGAAGTACTTAGACGAAATTGTCATCATCAGAGTAACAACACCGGAGGACTAACAGTGCCGGTGAGGTACCTGCAAGAAAAAGATTGATAAAGTAGTAACAGCATTATATATCTATAGATATATATAGATATATATAGATATATATAGATATATATATATATATATATATATATATATATATATATATATATATATATATATATATATATATATATATATATATATATATATATATATATAGATATATATATATATATATTAAATCAGGGGTGTAGAGGAGGAATTCCCTGCACTAATAACTTCAAAACCAAAGTTATCAGAGAGATATTTGATAAAGGAGTCTCTTGAAGTTGGACAATGATATAATCTGAGGCGATGTCCATTCATGATCAAAGGAGTATGTGCCTCATCAATTGTGATAAGTCTAACAGTCCAATTATCAAACATTGTATCAACTTCATATGGTCCCATCCACCTGAGCAGAGTTTTCCCTTAAAATCCTTGAACCGTAATGCTCAATCCCCTCTTTGAAGCACCTTTTTCTTACGGAATTTATCATGCCATTTAGTTCGATGTTGTTGAATTGTAGCAGTGTTATGGATAGCTACCAAATGAATTTCATCCAACTCATTCAGTTGTTCCAGTCGGTGTTTTTGGGCTTCTGAAAGATCTAAACCTACTTCAAGGGCTGTCTTGAGCATCTTAATTTTGAATTCCACTGGAAACAAAGGGGATTTCCCATAGACAAGCTCATATGGTGAAAACCATGTTGTGTTCCACCATGTTGTTCTATATGCCCATAGTGCCTCAGGAAGTTTTTCAACCCAATTTCAGTGATGGTTTGATACAATCTTCATAAGAATATTCTCTAGTACCTTGTTTGTGCTCTCGACTTGACCATTCACCTAAGGGTGATATGGAGATGTTACCCTATGCTTGATTCCATATTTCTTCATGAGTCCTACTATCAAATGTGATGTAAATTTTGCCCCTCCATTTGAATTATCTCTCTAGGTGCTTTGTACCATGCAAGAATTTCTTCAAATAAAAAGTATGAGACAACCCATTCCACTTCTTTCACAATAGCCTTGACCTCTACTCACTTTGTTTACGTAATCCATGCAAACCAGAATGTGAACTTTCAGTTGTGAAGGTGAATTAAATGGCCCAACATTTTTCAAAGGGCTCAAGAACTAGTTGAGGTTGTAATGGCATTTCATATGCCCGACCAGGCTGACCCATCCCCTGGAAACTATCGCACCCTCTAACATATTTCCTTGCATCACGAAAAATAGAAGGCCAATAGTATCCCATTTGTAACACCTTATGACCTATCCACTTATCTGCAAAATTTCCCCAACAGGGAACATCATGAGCAACTCTCAAAAAATCATAGATGTCATCTCTACTTATGCAGCACCAGATTTACTAATCAGATCCTGTATAGAATAGATATCCCTCTATCCATGAATAACGAGCACCATGATGGATAATCCTTCTGTAGAAAATCCTGTAGATTCACAAGCTCATGTAATCTACTAAAACAAGAGACAAGAATCTACTTCTACTCTTTATAGTGGAATCCCATAAACATTGAGCAAACAATAATCAATAGAGGAAGAGAATCAAAGGCACATAACACAATAAATATCCGAGGAAAACCACAGCTCAAAACCCCACTATTTGTTTTGTATCGATCTGGAAAATCAAGACAAAATTACAATGCTTGTTCTCTCTAGAAACATCCCAGCACTCAGAAAATTCAATCTCCAACTCATAAGCAATCTCAAGGCCAAATCTTAGCCAATTCGCAAGCTCTCCAAGTCTCTATTCTAATGTGTAATTCCTATGAAGGATAGCTTGTATTTAAAGGGAAATAAAGCCTTAAAAATAGAGCAATCCCTCAAGGATTAGTTCCTGAATACATGCACTATCAGTGCAACTCAGAAAAATCTAAAACAAATAGTACATTGTCCCTGCACTCTAGTCTCAACTGGGTCTTTCTCAGAATGAACATGCATGAGTTTCTGATGGTGGAATCTTTAGTTAACTAGAGTAGCACTAATTAGGTCACTAGTGTCCCAACTCACTGTTTACTCACTATTAGTCCCTGAAACTAATTGGAACTAATTTAACTGGACTTTACTCAATAAATTGAGTTAACTGATTACAACTCATTCATAACTCATCCTTAATTCATATAAGTTAGGGAGAGCATATACATGTCTTCTAAAATACTTCCAATTCGAATTTCCTAAATTAATTAAGTTAATTAAACTTAATTAATTATTTTCAAATTTCTATGAGAAAATAATTCTATTTTAATTCACAGTTTAGTTCAAGGACAAATTAAACTAGAATTTCTTGTTTCCATTTCTCAACACTTCCTCTCAACAAGAAAGGGATTATCCACTACCGCAATCCTGTCTCTATGAAACTCTAATTTACATCTTGGCAATGCCTTTGTCAAGATGTCAGCATCTTGCTCCTCCGTGGGAATGTAATCTAACAAAATGATCTGCCTCAATACATAATCTTTGAGATGATGATACTGGATATCTATATGCTTGGACCGATCATGAAAAACTGGATTTTCAAAGAGTTTGATACAACTCTGATTATCACAATAAATCACTGTTGGATCCATCTACTGACCAAACAAACCAACTAGGATCTTCCTCATCCAGATAGCCTCACATGTTGCTTGACTTGCAACCATGTACTTTGCCTCTGCCAAACTAAGTGCAACTGATATTTGTTTCCTGTTGTACCAAGAAACTGCAGCTGACCCAATACTAAAGATCCCTCCTAATGTGCTCTTCCTGTCAGATGGACTCCCTGCCCAATCTGCATCGGTGAAGCCTTGAAGCTTCACTCCCTCTGTCCATCTGTACCACAACCCAAACTGAGTAGTGCCTCTGAGGTATCTCAATACATGCTTTGCCACCTTCCAATACAGCTTGGTAGGCCTAACCATTGCTTAACTAAGTTGGTTAACTGCATAACACATATATGGTCGTGTGTTCACCAAATACATGAGTGAACCCACAAGCAACATGTAAACAGTATCTTCCACTACTTCCCCTAAAGTAGCATCCTCCTTCCTCTAGTTACTAGCTAGAGGAGTCTCCATGGGTTTACTGCTCTCCATGCAAAATCTCCTAAGTATCTCATTGGCATACTTTCCTTGAGAAACAAACAACTCCCCATCTCCCTTCCATACCTCCATGCCAAGAAAGTAATGCATGAGCCCCATGTCCTTCATCTCAAACTCTCTTGCAAGGTCCTCCTTGAAAGATTTGATGAGCTTCTCATCACCTATCAGTATGAGATCATTCACATAAAGTACAATGATCAAAATCTTACCTTCCACCACTATGTGATACAGGTTTGCATCTGCTTCACTCTTCGTGAAGCCCAACCCAATGAAGTAGCTATCTATCCTGATGTACCAAGCACGGGGTTCTTGCTTCATCCCATACAATGCTCTCTTCAGTCGGCACACATGCGACTCATAGTCTAAGGTTTCAAAACCTTCGAGTTGCTCTATGTACACCTCTTCCTCAATCATGCCATTGAGGTAGGCAGTCTTCACATCCATCTAATGGATCTTCCAACCCATCTATGCTAATAGTGCCAAAATAGATTTGATTGACGAGTACCTTGCAATAAGAGCAAAGGTCTCATCATAGTCAATCCCCTCTACCTGTGAAAAGCCATAGGCCACAAATCTAGCCTTATGCTTCTCAACACTACCATCTGCAGCTTGATTTACCTTGTAAAGCCAACAAGAGCTCACAACTGACTTTTCCTCTGGTCTCGTGACCACATCCCAAACATTTTTTCGAACTATGGAGTCATACTCCTCTACTATTGCATCAACCCAACCCGGTTGTTGCACTACTTCTTGAAAGGAAGATGGATCTGTCACAACACATGCACCCATAAGTTCCATGTATCTAGTGTACCTCTCTGGTGACCTCCTCTATCTGCACTAAGAAGAGGGTGCTCCCACATTCTCCCATGCATCATCCAATAATTTGTCAACCTCTCTAGTGCGCTTTCTTCCCTCTCTGGAAGACTCTGCCTGAGTGGATGTCTCCACTCTCGGAACCTCTACATGTGGCTACTCCACATCAATCTGAGGCTCCTCAACCTTAGAAACTAAAAATTCGTCCTTCGTATGTAGCTCAAACTCCCTCTCAAGGGATACTTGTTGGCCTTCTCCTCATTGAACTTGATATCCCTGCAAACCATTGTCATCTGACTGGTCGGCATGTACACCTGATAGTTGTGGGGTGTATCAATGTACCCCACAAATATCCCGAACTTTGTTGTTGGCTCAAGCTTCTTCCATGCATCTTTGGTCACATGGAAATAAACTGATGACCCAAAAATCTTGAACTGACCAACATCTGACCTCTTACCGAAATAAGCTTCCTCTGGTGTTTTACTTTCAAGTATCCGATGTGGGCTATGTTCTGAACATAAACCATTATGTTTCATGCCTCAACCCACAAGTGTAGTGGTAGGTCATGATCATGCAACATCTCCCTTGCTGCCCCTACTATGCTCCTGATATTCCTCTCAACAACCCCATTCTATTGAGGGTTATGAGGTGTCGTCAATTCTCTTTTAGTCCCTTCCACTGCACAGAAGTTCTTAAACTCATTGGAGACATATTCTCCACCGTTATCACTCCATAGAGCTTTAACCTTCTTGACTGACTCTTTCTCGACCAATGCGTTGAATTCACAAAACTTTGTGAACGTCTGATACTTTCTCTCCATGAAAAATAACCAGCATTTATGAGAATAGTCATCTACAAATATAACATAATACCTGTGTTTGGCAGTGGATATTGTCAAGAATGGTCCACACACATCTGAATGGACTCTCTCCAGAATGGACTCTGCTCGACTGCCTCTATCTCCAAAGGAAGACTTGTTGTATTTTCCCAAAGTAAAACCCTTGCATGTATCAACTTGCTCAAGCATACCTTTGGGAAGACTGGTAGAGATTTGCTGCAATATCTTCAAAGCCCCATGATGCAAGTGGCCCAATCACCTGTGCCACAACTCACTGACATCTTGGCTCAACATCTTTTCCGCTTTTGAACTCAAAGCAGCATAATCCTCTACCTCTATATTATAGAGATTTTGAACTCGAATCCCTATCTTCTTTACTTGACCCATGGCTATGTGTCGAAGAAACGCCTTTCCTTTTGAAAAGATCACATCATAGCCTCTATCCTCAAGCATGGCAATGAATACAAAGTTCTTCGTCAGTCTAGGTACATGCATAGCATTCTTTAAGGTGAGTGGATCCTCATGCTCCCTCTGAAAAATAATAGTGCCCACACGAATAGAACTATACTTACCACTGTCACCCATCTCGATATGCATCTTGAGATCTTTCTCCTCCAGTTCACTGAATAACTCTTTGTCACCAGTCATGTGGAAAGAAGCTCCACTGTCTAAGTACCAGACACTTCCCATCATTGAAGACACCATGCATGCAATGAGGGAAAAGTCCAATTTGAATTGGGAGGCCAAAGCCTCACCCGCTGCTCCTCCTAAGGACTTATCCTTAGACTTCTTCAATGGAAAATTTGTAGCAAAGTGACCCATATTGTGACAATGAAAACATTTAACTTTCGTCATGCCCTTCTTCTTACCTCCATGACGAGAATCTGATTTGGAACGAGAAATTTTACCTTTCCCCTTCCTTGCCTTAATCACTACGACACAGTTCTCTTCATCATTAGTCTTTGATGAAGAGCCATCCTTGGTGTTCCTCCTGATCTCATCCTACATCAAATCCAACCATAGTCGTTCCCAATCTGGCAGCTTCTCCTGATCATTGGCAGAGTCCTGATAACTATGCCAACTCTTTGGGAGTCCAAGAAGAGCAAGACTCACCATATCCTCCTCGGTAACTGTGATTCCAACACTTCCAAGTTCATCATGAAATTGAGTGAACTTGTTCAATTACTTCGGAATCATCTCTCCTTTCTCCATCTTGATTTTACGAAGTTTATCCTTCAATGCCAACTTCCTTTGATCACTGCTATTCTGATACAAGTCTGTCTGTCTTTTCCACATAGCATGCGGATTTTCCTTGCCATGAAGACTCGAGAAAATGTGGTCTCGAACTACCTCAAGGATTATCTACCTTGCCTTCGCCACACACTTCTTCCATTCGGCCAAGTTCTATGCATCTGTAGTTGTTGTCTTGAGGACTTCTTGATCAATGAATTCCTTCAAGCCATTATCTTCTAGCACAACCTCCATCCTGTCCCTCCAGGCTATAAAATTCGAGCTGCCTTCCAAGGCATACTCAAGCCTCAACCCATGGAACGTCATATGCCGATCCTGAAGTATGTATGCAAATTTGACTTTCACTTATAACCCCGAACTCAAAACTTTGAAATCTCCTATAGAGAGCTGATTTTAAATCAGCGATATCTACCTCGTCTGAACTCCGATTAGGTCGATTTTTTTTTTGAATTTCGGTATATCTTCCCAAGGAATCCAAATATGCAATTTGTTTCTGAAAATTTTTCACATAAATTATCAGAACTTCTCTACAAACTCTTGGCCCAAAAAACAATCTTGCTCCGATACCATGTAGAAAATCCTGTAGATTCACAAGCTCATGTAATCTACTAAAACAAGAGACAAGAATCTACTTCTACTCTTTACATTGGAAGCCCATAAACATCGAGCAAAAAATAATCAATAGAGGAAGAGAATCAAAGGCACATAACACAATAAATATCTGAGGAAAGCCATAGCTCAAAACCCCACTATCTTTTTTGTATTAATCCGGAAAATCAAGATGAAATTAAAATGCTTGCTTTCTCTAGAAAAATCCCAGCACTTAGCAAATTAAATCTCCAACTCATAAGAAATCTCATGGCCAAAGCTTAGCCAATTCATAAGCTCTCCAAGTCTCTATTCCAATGTTTAATTCCTATGAAGGAAAGCTTGTATTTAAAGGCAAATAAATCCTCTAAAAATAGCACAATACCTCAAGGATCAGTTCCTGAATGCATGCACTATCAGTGAAACTCAGAAAAATCTAAAACAAATAGTACATTGTCCCTACATTCTAGTCTCAATTAGGTCTTTCTCATAATCAACATGCATGAGTTTCTGATGGTGGAATATTTAGTTAACTAGAGTAACACTGATTAGGTCACTAGTGTCCCAACTGACTGTTTACTCACTATCAGTTCCTGAAACTGATTGGAACTAATTTAACTGGACTTAACTCAATAAACTGAGTTAACTAATTACAACTCATTCATATCTCATCCTTAACTCCTATAAGTTAGGGAGAACATATACATGTCTTCTAAAAGACTTCCAATTTGAATTTCCTAAATTAATTAAGTTAATTAAACTTAATTAATTATTTTCAAATTGCTATGAGAAAATAATTTTATTTTAATTCACAGTTTAATTCAAGGAAAAATTAAACTAGAATTTCTTGTTTCCATTTCTCAATACCTTCTTTTTTCTCTGTAAGACAAGTGTTGAGGCATTTTTCCTGTAGCAAGAATATTAGCAATATCTGCATACCACAGAATGTGAGTAGAAATTGCAAAAATATGTTCATCTAGGAAACTATCCTCTACAGGTGTACCTTCATCACTAGTATCCATCCTAGACAGGAAATTTGTGACTACGTTATCTTTCCTTGGGTTGTCTACAATGGTAATATCAAATTCCTGAATTAATAGCAACCATATTGTAACACAACCAGGGGTTATTGGTTTATTCCTCAGATTCCTTATAGTTGTATGATCATTGTGCATGAAAGTAGGATATCCAGTGATGTAATGTCGAAATTTATTAATAGCGTAAATAACAGCCAAGAACTCCTTTTCAGTTATCGTGTAATTTAATTCAGCAAGGGTCAAATTCTTGCTGACATAGTAAATTTCATACGGCTTCTTGTCCTCCTACTACCCCAAAACTTCTCTTACTGTTGTTTGAGAAGCATCAGTACAGATGTGGAACAAGAGATTCCAGTTAGGACTACATAATATTAGAGTCTTGCATACCAGTTCTTTGATTTCCACAAAAGTTGCTTCACATTGATCTGTCCACAAAAATTCTGCATCTTCAGGCAACAATTGAAAATGCGGGAACGTTATTTTAGAAAAAAATTCTATGAAACGCCTATAATAGCCAGCATAACCAATAAATTTGCATACCTGGGTCGGTGTCTTAGGCATAGGAAATTTTAAAATTACCTCTACCTTTGCAGGATCAACCCGAATTCCTGCAGCTGAAAGCAAGTGTCCCAGCACTATCCCTTCCTTCATCATCATATGGCACTTGACTATACTTAGAGAAAAATGTGTTTGCTTACATCTTTCAAGTACTTTCTCCAAGTTTTTCAAAGCTTTTGTAAAGGAATACCCATATGGGGTAAAGTCGTCCATGTAAATCTCAACACTGTCATTAATTGGATCAGAGAAAATTCTCAATATTTCCCTTTGAAAGGTTACAGGTGCGTTAGAGAGGCCAAATGGAAGGAATCGGTAGGCAAAGGTTCCCCAAGGGCATGTGAAGGTAGTTTTGTCCAGATCCTCAGGAGCTATTTGTATCTAGTTGTATGCGCTAAATCCATCCAGGAAGGAGAAAAAATCCTTCCCGACTAATGTATCAAGGGCTTGGTCAATAAAGGGCAAGGGAAAATGGTCTTTCTGAGTTGCTTTGTTTAGTTCCATGTAATCAACGCAGATCCGCCACTTTCCATTCTTCTTAGGAATAATGACCAGCGGGGAAACCCATTGACTGTTTGATATCAGATAAATAAAGCCCACATCTAATAGCTTCTGCAATTCATCTTTGACAATGTTTTTTAAGGCGCGATTCATTCTTCTTCATGGTTTCCTAATAGGTTGATATTCCTCTTTAATGTATATATGATGTGTACATAAATTAGGAAGGATGCCTTTCATATCGGTATACTCCCAAGTAAAAGCTTCTTTATGCTCCCAGAGGACTTTTAGTAGCTATTCGGATTGGGAGTGTGAAAGGTCGAGATTAATATTTAATATTTTCCCTGTTTCAATTTCTACAGGAACACTATTACGAGGCACAATTTCAGGAATATTTTCTATTTCTATTTCTGGTTCAATATCTTCCTGAATATTACAGCTCGTGGCAGTTTCTAACAATTGACAATTTGAATCAAAAATGAAGTTGGGATCACTAAGAAAGGTGCTAATGGCATCGTCCTCCATTTCATATTTAAAACAAAGAGACTCGTTGATGGTAAGGATGGATCTAATTTCTTCATCTTCAGGTTTGGGCTCTTTGGCAGGTAGAGACTTTTGAATCAAGGTAAATCCAGGTTTATCTAATGAACTTGGTTCTGGAGGGGGGTACATGATAAGGTTCTTCATAACTTCCCCATTAGATATTACCATGTTTCCAGACTGACACCCAATGTAAGCATATGCAGTTGCGAGCCAAGGTCTTCCTAAAATCAAAGGGTGCCTGCTGGCTGGGGATTGGGTATGTAAGACCAACAGGTCAACAAGGTATTGCCATGAGTCTACCAAAATAATGATGTCTTCCAGCTTCCCTACCGATCTAATAGTAGACCAATATGCCAATTCTAGATAGGTGGGAGTTGGTTTAAGGTTTCGTAGAGCCAAGGTAATTACAGTAGCTAAAGTTATAACATTAATCGTTGCCCCCAAATCTTCTAGTACATTTAGGATATCCACCCCATTAATCTTCATTGTCATAATTGGATTCCCAGGATCCCTGTATTTGACAAGTATAGATTTCCCCATCATTATATCTGATAATTTTCCCATGACATGAATAGTAAGTGGGTCCTTTGGTTTTCTACCTGATTTCTTAGAACATTATTCTTTAATTGTCTTAGCATAAATTAGTACATTCTTCATAGCTTGAAGTAACAGAATTTTAACAAATAAATTCTGCAATTCTCCCAAAAAGTCGAATTCAAGATGAGGACTTTGTTTGCTCAAAGATAACCTTTCAGGATAGGGTGGACAAGTCTGACACCCTCTAGCGACAATAGTTTGTGAAGGGGTTTGTTGCTTTATAGGAATCTATGTTGGCTCTTCCCAATGGTTCTTTTTTCTATTCTGAGACTTCATTGTCAGCATGCTCAACAATTATAGGTGAAGTCTGAGTATTGACCACCTGACCAAATCAAAGATTTAATTCATTACATTCCATAGTGGCAATACTATATGCAGGGAGGTTGAGTGTCTCAACCTGTTGGGCCCCTCTATTATTAGGATTCGGATTGGTTTGGACAAGCAATTGAGGATGAAGAGGAGGATTACTAGTAGGCATATTACTAGGCAGTTGTAGCTATTGTTGCGGCATAGGTTTGGATAATTGTCCTGAAGGAGGAGGACGAGGTCCATGCTATTTCTAGGACCATGAAGAATTTGAACTAGATTGAGGATACTAGGGTTTCCATGGCATTAGATACTGGTAAGACTACGGCCAAGAGGGTGAAAAAGGTACAGACTGCTGACCAAAATTCATATTACTAAAATACTAAAACGGGTCTTGAGGTATACCTTGATTCATACTCAACAGTCGTGATTGCCATGGTTTCCTTGATCCCATAAAATAGATTTATTATGCTTATTCATTTCTCCCTTGAAAAAAATTCAACCCAGGAAGAGACAGGAAAGTGCTCGTGGAATGACTATGTTCACATATAGCATAAGCCTCCACAGAATTTAATGGACACTCCTTCAACAAATGCTTCTTCTTGCATTGAGGGCAGAAAATAGACATGGCCTTCTCTACTTCTATATATTTTTGCTTTGCTTGTAACACATCTAGCTGCGATGATAATGTGCTCAGGATATCGGTTCTCAGGTTGTCCAGCAGATTCCCAATTTCAGCCTTTGTAACTCCACTACTGGATGTTTTGAGAGTTTGTATTCCCTACCTCTGTCTCGCAACCCCTTGTGAGCACTTGATGCATAATTCACAGATGGTATCAAATTCCTCCTTTGATATATCTCCTTTCCCCACTACGTTCAATAGCTCCAGATATTCCTCCCTCAGTGCTTTGAGAAAAATGATCTTCAATATATTCTTATCCAAGTCATTGTGGTCGGATCTATGCAAACTATATTGAAAATACTCCACAAAATCTTCCATATTCTCATCCTCTTTCTTCATAATCTTAAAAATTTCTTCCTTTATAGATTTGCAGTAGTCCTGATATTTCTCGAGGAAAATCATCGTCATATCTTCCCATGTAGCAATCGATTTTCCTCCCAAACCCATAAACCATCGCAGATTTGTGCCCTTCAAAGTAGTGGGAAATATCTTCAATTTCTGAGCATCAAGAATGTAATCATACCCCCGAAAAACAACGTCGAATTCAAAGAGGAATGTGTCTGAATCCTTGGAAGTAAGACCATGTAATTTGGGTAGTGTTTTGAAGGGAATAGGCTTCATAGGTGCATCACCTCTGATATCTCCAATTGGAAATTCAATTGAAGAAGTTGCAGGAGCCATGAATATCTGCCAATACTCACTTGGAATTTCAACAGGTTCTGGCTCTGGTTGTTCTATAACAGGTGATGGAAGTTGTTTAATAGCACTCCCTTGATCCAATGGTGCCAAGAATTCCTTCAAATCTTCTTCCTCTAAACTTGCAATATGCAATTCCTCAGATCCTCTGCTTGCTACTTCTTCTTCCTTGAATTGCACTTCTGCTCTTGGAGGAGGTTCTAGTTGTGAAATTGATTGCCCTCCAGATCTCGTATGAGATCTTACCCTGGTAGCAGCTAGTGATGATGCTCCAGACTTTGCCCTTGAGATGATCTCCTGGATGTAATTTTTTCTTCCCAAATCAATCCTATTTCTTCTTAGGGGTCTCCCTCTGCCCCTTTTATTGGTGTCTTTGTTCATACAATCAAGAAATAAAAGGGAAAAATTCAAACAAATTAAAATCTCAAGACCTGGAGCAAGATAAGAACTTCCTTCCCCAAGACGAGAGAGTGACCCCTAAATATAACAAAAGAAATAAAATAAGAAAATAACATAAATCAAGCTCAGGACCTAAAACAGGGTGAAAAATAAAACTTCCCTTCCCAGGATGAGAGAACAATACTCATGAAAACAAAACAAAATAATCTAAAGCTCCAGACCTGGAGAAAGGTGATAAAAACTTCCTTCCCCAGGATGAGAGAATAATCCTACAAATATAAGAAAAGAAAAGAACCAAACAACAAAAAAATATAATACTCAGGACCTGGAGCAAGGTTAAGCTTCCATCCCTGGGACAAGAGGTCAGTCCTATGGCCAATGCTGGTTGTATTTTCCCGCTTTTGATAGCCTCCCCGACAACGGTGCCAAAATGTTGGTGTCCAAGTATGAATTGTGAAATTCACCCAAACCACATTTAATTGTCAACCCAGAGCTCTATGAGTTATTTCAAGGCTATCGTGCACTGTATGTGCAGGCCACATTTTCCCTACCTAGCAGTGAACATTAACTATAAATTCATCAATGTGTAACCGCAAGCAATACTGTAACAACAAGTAATAATTGTAACAACAAATACGAGTAACAGTAATAAGGACTCACAGAAACACACTGATAAACATTCACACCAATAATAAACTTACAGAAATAAACGTAACACGCATCTAATCCAGCAACACCTGGTCAGGAGAGTGGGCCCAACTCCCTTATCAGGGCTGTGGAGAAATAAAAGAATCACGATATGCTTAGAAGATCAATTTATAATTAATAAAAGGAATATTACAATTTTTTTGTTACATACTCAAAGTTAGAGTATTCTCTTGCAAACTTTATGCCTCCTAACAGTGTTGGCTTTCACAGCCCACAACTCTACTTTATAAAAATTGTCAATGATACAGCTCCTAGAATTACAGCACTATCTGCCCTTAATTACATGGTGGTTTTCAGAATGAAATAGAATGTTAAAATATAATAGTGTGTCATTCAAAGAGTTGATTCACCGTTGCATCCAACATTCAAGAATAATGCTGCCAATTTGATAGCATTGCTCATTGAATCACAGTCCTGGGCATTCTCCCTTTAAATCTGCAGAAATAACTGAATTAGCAAGTCACTTTGGTAATAATCCCCAACGACTATGATTCATTGACCAATAATCCATAGAGACGTGACGAGAGGTTATACCTATGCACTTTAAGATATCAATTAACCACTATTGGCGTGAAATGGATAAAAGAACAGGGTAAAATGGTGAGTAAAAGTATGCAAATCTTCACCTGCAAGTAATGTGTAGGAGAGACAAGTGTGTGAATCCCTATAGATATCATCAAATGATGCTCATCTGCATCCTCATCGAACCTGGGTGAGCTACACCCAATGGCATGCCTGTCGTCCCTATCAGGCGGTCCACAGGGGCTTCACTAACAAAGCAATACCATACCATGTGTGTTCATATTGGGGCATAAAAAATGAGGAAAAAATGAAATAATATATTGACCATATAATATGGGGGTAAAAGGTTTCTATATGTTGTATAGAAATATGTGTATTATAAGGTATTGTTTATACAATACATTTTGAAATCAGGTCTTAGAGGAATGGATTGAATAGTAGGATGCATAAGAGACAGCTTCAACTAATTCCTTTCTAAGTCCATAGCAAAAAGCAAACTTATTTGGTAGGTTGGGGTTGTTTTTGTTATTAGTTTAGTTACCATGTTACTTCTGACCTTGTTTCTCTTTTTAATTTGTTGGTAATCTTTTTGCAATGTGTCTATTGGGGAAGGAGCCTCTTGAATTGGAAATGTTGCAAGATCAGTAAAACTAGAAGAAGAAGCAGTGCATACTGGGTTTCCCAATTGCATTTTGAAACTAGGATGATCTAAGGTCCCTTCTGTAAATTTTACTCATACATCTCCTTCATCTTCTCTCTAGACCTTTGAATCCTTCATCTTATACAATGTATATCAAAAGAAGAAATGTGCATTGTAGAAGTCATGTGGGGACATAAGAGAGGCATCATGTCACTATACTAGGGATATAAATATAAAGGGGTATAAAAAATGTTAATGAAAAAATGGATACTTACAATATCTAGTGAAAGTAGGTATTTTTTTAATTGGGAAGGTATATTGGGTTCACATTGGTAGGGGGTTAAATAAAGTGAATTTTAGAGGTATTTTCCAATATGTAGTCAAATTAAAGGTATTGTTTAGTATGCCATGAATGCACGGGCTATGTCAAAGGTTCATTGAGAGAAGCCCCTATGAGGCGGTCTCCCTAGAGGTAACACTCCAAAATCCCATGGGCCAGTGTCACACACCACTGCATATAGCCAAGTATCCCTATTCTCCTATGTATACAAACGTGCACCTTCGTGCCCCTTGTGTTATCGGGAAAACTAGTGTCCACTCGGAGCTGCTAGTCCCACTAAGACGGGTAGCTATCTTAGAAACAAACAAACCAAAGTTACTTGTGTTTTTCTTCATGAGAGATAGATGAGAGAGAAGCAGAGAGTACCAACCTCAGTATTTTGCTAGTCTCCTTGCTTGTTTCCTCTCTCCTTTGATAGAGATTTCGCCACTCCCTTCTCACTTGTCCCACTTCAAAGAACACCTGTGGAGTCAAAGCAGTAAAATACCATCAAAGCATAGAGATCTATAACCATAAACAATATAGGATCAGATGTATATTAACCATACAAATGCATATACAAATACAAGATTCAAAGATATACAAGTATATGGAGGAAAAATCAAATAGCTTTATTGGTAGAAGTAGTAGAAGAGAGGATTACAACCAAGCTGTCTGATCCATCATCATCCTCCCAGCATGAAAGCCCTCTTCACCTCACACAAAGCAAGATCACCCAACAATACAATGTCTCAAAGAGAAACCAACAGTGCTTCCTTAAAAATTACAAAATTCCACCCTCTAGATCTCTAGGATGAGAGATCCATATATAGATGTTTGTAGGAGAGTTAGTCAGCTTCTGGGATTTTGATTAGTGTCATTTCACTGATAGTTCTTGGTTCCACTTGGAGATTTCATGATCTCTTACTCATCCCTAGGCGAATTCAGAGAGGCAAGTGTCATACGAGCAGTTTCTATAAGATTCTTTGAGTTTCCACCTAGCAAACTGCCTTTGCCATTTGTCTGCTCTCACTCATCGCACCCTACAGAAGGGATTTTCAGTATGCATCACACCCCCCATGTGTAACAGGTGAGATGCATCGCACCCTCAGCATGGAGCAATCTGTATGGTCCAGTTTTGACCAGTTCTGAGCAGTTTTTCAGGGAGAAATTCGGGGAAATGATATAATTAGCTGACCTTGTTCCTTTATGGTATGAAACAACACTTTTAGGGGTTTAGAAGCCCTTGGATTATGGACATATGTGATTGGGTTTGCAGTGCCCAAATATGTCTATAACAGTTGCCCCCTAAAGCATGAGGTCGTAAATCTTCTGATGACGGGTGAAATTCTTTACCATGAGGATCCGAGGTTTTTCGAACTGGAAGCTGACCTGTAATAAGATACAAAAAAATACATTATCTTCATAATATTTTCATGATCTAGCTGAGGCGGGCATTCCCATGCTCAGCTTTATAAATTCATTTTCATGTACATAAGACAAACAATCGTCTGTATGGCAGACTGATGATTCTGGTAGAGCCATCATCCCTTAATTTGGATGATTATCTGTGCAGCTGTGATGTACATTTGATGTTTTTATTTTCTTGAATATATCGCAGCCCGGATGGATGAAACCAGATCCAGGGTCTTCAAACTTGTTCAATATTCACCTGAAGTACAAGTCGATCCATGTGAAAAGATGTTCTGATGTCGAACATGGAAAGACATCGCCCGATTACCAGCCAATGATATAAGCTGTTAACAGGCACGAGAGGAATCACCGATAATGATGATGACCCTCAAGGTACTGCAGTACAATTCATGTGGTGAATACATGAGTTGATTTCGAACACCACGCAATATCTTTCGATCAAAGGCCATTGATGTAAACCTGTTGTTGGAAGTGAGAAACTTGCCATTGAGGCATGCAAGCTTCAAAATACTGAAAGGGTTGTTCCTAAGTCAACTTCTTGGATAATGAGCTGATGTCGACAAGAAGTGACCCATTGTAGGAGGGCCTTAATGAATCCCACATCTACAACAAGGAACAAAGCAAATGATTTTTTGGAGGTGAAAACAATCTGATGATACAAGGCTCAGGGTGGCGGTCATGAAAAATGGAGAGTGAAGGTATTGCAGTGGATGAGGCGTTAGCTAGGTTGGTGAATTCTCTAAGCAACTTCTCTTGAACATATCAGCGACACTTGGATTGGTAGCGTTAACCCCAAGATGGATGGTATGGAGGACCAATGGTAATATGACCGGTGAACGGAATAACCCAACCTAACTCAATCATGGTGATGGAGTGAAAGTGTCATGTTCAAGAGCGACCTGCTACCAATGAAGTTATTCAAGTTTTCTTCCCTTTTTCCCAGTCATTGCTGACCAGTACCTCTTTATTTTTGTCAAGCTTGAGGAGGATAACATATGCTTGTTCTATAATTTTCCCTTTGGGCAAACCTGTCGCTATGTTTTAACAAGCCTAGCAACAGTGAAACTCGTTCTTGTCTGTATGGACAAGTTTGTCGCTATTGTTTTAACGAGTTTAACGACAAAGATAACTCGGTCCTTTTCAATTTTAGAGAGTCTAAAAAGATACGAAAAGGCAACTCCAATAGTCCTTTTTCGTAATATAATCCCTTAAGTCCAAAAAAGTATAAAATAATACAAAAGGGATGACTTTTCTATAGTTTTAACGAGCCAAACAAGACAAACGCTCGATCTTTTTGTGTAATGACCCCTCACATCAAAAAAGATTAAAATATAGAGGAGGGATGGCACTTCCGATGACTTTAACAAGCTGGAGAGGCCAATTGCTCAGCAATCTTTTCATATTTTACGAGTCAAATGAAAAGAGCTTAAAGGAGACTCGTTTTTGAGGAACGAGTGATGTTTTTGGATAGCAACTGATTCTAGGTAAGGTTTGGAACTTTTAAATCACAGCAGTGTAAAGAAGGTGGCTAATAGAATCACTCGTTGCAACTGTTCCTCAAAGGGGTAAGCAATCAAATGGAGGCGTATGATCGGTTAAAAAAGAGTGTAGGTGATGGTAAGAACATGACCAAGGTTCAAAAGCTGATAATTATGCGATCGCAATGGTTATTTACCGAAGGTGGGTTCATTTTTTAATGAGCTTGAACTCTAGGGGAACATTTGCTCATTGCTAGGTTTATTTTTTAACGAGCTTGAACTTCACGTAAAATTGCTCATGCCAGTCATATAATAAGGATGTCTCTTATCAGTAGGTTCATTTTTTAGGGAGCTTGCCCCATCGAAACTTTTCTCCAAAGCCTTTTGTATGCAAGCTAGGAACGACCAACCTATGAGGTTAAAGGGTTGAGAGCCTACAAACTAATAAAATAAAGGGTCATTTTTCACTTGCACGCAGAAAGGTTTGCATGCCCCCAGGTATAAAGAGAAGTAGATGTGATCACGGTGGGACCCTTTTCCAGTCTTATCCCATTTTCCTAGATGGACAAGGGGCATCAGACTTAGTCAGATATCCTACACAGAAAACCTACCTTCTCTCTGGGATTTTCCTACCAAAGTAGACCAGGGCGCATGCCCCTTCAGTTTAGTCACAGTCACCGAATCACTCCCGTTCATCAGGTGGACGGACTGGAGGTTGATGAGACATTCCTTGTGCAAAAAGACCATTTAGGGATGGAATTTGACCAGTAACTGTGTTTGAACCAGAGAATGAAAGTTGGTCAACTAGTTGGACCATTCTGCCTTCATGCGGAAAACACATCACTCGAAAGAGTGAGGAAACGATAGCTCCCATGTTATAAATATAGTCACGTCCAAGGAGTAGATTGTAATCTAGAGGCCCTTGGACTACCATTACATTTAGATGAATGGTTTTCCTTCTCAAAGTTATAGGCAAATTTGGAAGGATCCCTAAAGGTCAACTGGTTCCTTTTTTGAAGCCTGTCAGATTTTGAATCTCAGGCAAAAGCGATGGTGAACCAAGCACTTTCCAAGCAGTTGAGGAAACGATACTCACAGAAGCCCCTTCATCTATGATAGTACCAACCATGATCATTCTGTAATCTTGTACTATGATTCGGAATGGTACATTAGATGGTAGGCAGGGTCTCCCTAGTAGATTCCAATCAAAGGAAACAACTAGATTGCTTGGAGAAGGGACCGAATAAACGGTCGAATGAATCTCTGACGAACTTCCTTCCTGCAATAAAAAAATGGGTAGATTGCCCCCATGTTCATCGGATTTTGTGTTAACAAAAAGAATTTGAACAGTGTCGTTCTCATTCTCTTTGGTGACTGTATCATCTGAAGGTGGACCTTCTAAAGACAAGACTGGGTCGATTGTCGTCTCGACCTGTTGACTTTGGTCCAGTGTGGACTCAGAGGGTTTATCTTCAATGATAGGTGCTTCGACTGATAACAAAGGTGTGTCAGTTGGATTTTCAACTAGCGATGGACTCGGCAAGAGTTTCTTGTATCCAGGAGGAAGTCATTGCGATGAAGTAGGACGGTTATCCAAGACTCTTTTAGCTTCGTCCAAGAAGGGACAACGGTGGAGGGCATGATTTCCTTCACACATCCTACAAGGAAATCTAGATCTTCCTTTCTATCCATTGACTTCATTTTCACTAGTTGATGGTGTGCTCTCAACATGATCGCAGAGGTTGAGGACACCAGATTGTGCAAGTGGGGAGACCAATCCCTTAGGATCCGTGGGATACAAGGAAAATCTCGATGATAGTGGTCTCCCTTGCAAATGACACATGGATATTTAGGTTTTGAAGGTGCAGCGTGTGGATTTTTTCCAAACGATGCATGGTTGCCCCCTTTCGCCATTGGCTTCTTCTTCTTCTTCTCCTTCTCTTTCTTCTTCTTCTCAGTTACTTGGTTTTTACCATTACTAGCTTCATCAAGTGAAGAGGAAGAAGGAGAGGGACAAACAAACGAAGTAGAAGGTGGTGGAGTGACTTCAGGATCATCTGGTTGTTGATTTTATTGCTGAGGAATTATGGTGTTTTGAATGACGGAGGTTGATAAAAGCCATACTGGTAAGCCAATGGTGAGTCCTGGAAGGGACAATGTAGCCATGTGTGGAGCACCAACATCCCCCAAGAGGATAAGAGACTAGGATTTCCCCCAAGGGGAAATCCTTGATTGGTAGACTCCATTTTCTCAACCTAAGACCAACGAGGGAATAGTGTCGTTATTCCGATTAAAATAAATTTTATGATGCTTTGACACAACTTGCTTTTTCAATTTTCAAGAGTCGACAAAAAGCTAAAGATGACTCTAGTCGCATTCGATTTTTAAAGAGCTTGAAGTGAAAAGTGTTCAGATGGACCTTTTCTTTTAAGGAGTCTGAAAAGGAACAAAAGTGACTACTCTAGAAATCTAGACAGAGGGATTACCAAACCAATTGCAAAAATGCAGAATACTTTTACGGTATGGCAGTCAATCTTCCCAAATGCTATGTTCAGTGCATTGCGATTGATAGGGTGGCAGACACAGCTTCCTAAGGATAAAGGATATAGCTTATTGTGGTCTCCCAATATACACTCGATGGTACGTGGGAGCACAAGTTCGTACTGGCACTTGTCATATCAAAGAGGGGGAATAACCCAACCTACGATGAAAACAATAGTTACCAGGCTTTACGATGCCAAAATACGTCTCTAGCCTAGACTTCTAAATGTTGTGTGTTAGGTTCCAAAGCATTTTTATGTTCATTGAGGTTTATTTTATAGTTGATCTTTCTTAAGAAGTTTTCCTTTAAGGTTCACCACGTGATGTAGATATACAATTCCTAAATATGCAATCTAAGATTATAAACAATCGTTTACTTTCTTTTAGCAATGAAAATCCTAGCTACTAAGGAAAGAGAAATAAAATTCTTTCAATATAGAGCAGAGAGCACACACTAGATGCACTTTTCCTAAATCAATTACCACATGCAGCCTAAATGCAAATGCACATGCATGTATTTGTTTTTTCCAGTTTCCTTAATGTGAGAATCACAAAAGAAAACTAAGTACAGATCTGAATCATTTTCTTTCAAAGCAATAGTACTGACAATTTTTTCTTCAAAAAACTAAAGGAAGACTAAGACGACACTTTGCGATTTCGAATTCAAAAAATGGAAGGAAGACTAAGACGACACTTTGCGATTTCGAATTCAAAAAATGAAAGGAAGACTAAGACAACACTTTGCGATTTCGAATTCAAAAAATGGAAGGAAGACTAAGATGACACTTTGCAATTTCGAATTTAAAATTGCTTTCAACACTTGAAATACTATTAATTCAAATCAAATACAATGGAAAAAGTGTAATCAACTATCTAAAAGAGGAAGACTTTACAACACTCTTTTTCTTGACTGAAAATGACACTTGTGACACTTTCAAATCAAAAGACAACAGTTCGATTAAGCTACAATTTGCAAAGGAGAACTGTAAATGATGAAAAAGACATTAAAAAACATTCACAATTATTTATCAATGGAGGCTGAATAATGCAAAGGAAGAAAGTTTCAACAATGATATACTGATCATAGACAGCAAAACTACTGAATAAAGCTAAAGACAATGAAGAAAAAACCAAAATCTGGAGGCAGAAACAGTCTTACTCAATCATCGCACCCATTACACAGGGAAACAGGGATGCATCTCACCTGCAACACATGGGAGGTGCGATGCATCCAAATTGCCAATGAGAGACAGTGCGATGGTCCAGGGACGAGACTGAGCTTGGTTTTCACTCACAGTTTGCAACTAAGTTCAGGAATTTAGGCTGAGCTAATAATTGTCAGCAAATACAAATTATAGGGGTTGATCTAATGAGGTTATTTGAGCTACCACCAAGGAACTTAGGATGTTTGCAAGTCAGATGTTCAGTTCATAAACCAACCCGGAGATTGGCTGAAGCAACATTGATCTACTTTGCAGTTGCATAGCAAAATTAGTTTGAAGGCTAGCTGGCTTAACTTCAGGCTTCGTCTATGGTTTATAAAGTAAACAACAGTAACAAAAGAAACAAACTATTCACTCCCCAGCGAAGTCGCCATTTTGTTACTGAGAAAACTATTGTCCACTCGGAGCTGCTAGTCCCACTAAGACAGGTAGCTATCTTAGAAACAAACAAACCAAAGTTACTTGTGTTTTCCTTTATGAGAGATAGATGAGAGAGAAGTAGAGAGTCCCAACCTCAGTCTTTTGCTAGTCTCCTTGCTTGTTTCCTCTCTCCTTTGATAGAGCTTTCGCCACTCCCTTCTCACTTGTCCCGCTTCAAATAACACTTGTGGAGTCAAAGTAGCAAAATACCACCAAAGCATAGAGATCTATAACCATAAACAATATAGGATTAGATGTATATTAACCATACAAATGCATATACAAATACAAGATTCAGAGATATACAGTATATGGAGGAAAACTCAAATAGCTTTATTGATAGAAGTAGTAGAAGAGAGGATTACAACCAAGTTGTTTGATCCAGCATCATCCTCCCAGCATGAAAGCCCTCTTCACCTCATACAAAGCAATATCACCCAACAATACAATGTTTCAAAGAGAAACCAACAACACTTCCTTACAAATTACAAAATTCCAGCCTCTGGATCTCTAGAATGAGGGATCCATATATAAATGTTTGCAAGAGAGTGAGTTAGCTTCTGGGATTTTGATTAGTGTCATTTCATTGATAGTTCTTGGTTCCACTTGGAGATTTCATGATCTCTTACTCATCCCTGGGCGAATTCAAAGAGGCAAGTGTCATATGAGCAGTTTCTAGAAGATTCTTTGAGTTTCCACCTAGCAAATTGCCTTTGCCATTTGTCTGCTCTCGCTCATTGCACCCTACAGAAGGGATTTTCAGTATGTATCACACCCCCCATGTGTAGCAAGTGATATGCATCACACCCTCAGCATGGAGCAATCTGTACGGTCCAGCTTTGACCAGTTCTGAGCAGTTTTTCAGGGAGAACTTCTGGGAAATTATGTAATCAGCTGACCTTATTCCTTTAGCGTATGAAACAACACTTTTAGGGGTTTAGAAGCCCTTGTTTTATGTACATATGTGATTGGGTTTGCAGTGCCCAAATATGTCTATAACACCTTGGCACATGACTGCACCTGGTTACACACCTCTGTGCACGACTAGACACCACTACCAGTTTCCATATCATCTTGAATCAACTGGCATCCCTCCTATGACAAAGTAGTTGTCACTCCATGTGAAAACTTGAGGTGGTGTGAATCACTCCTCATACTCCATAGTGAAATATCGCACATCACGACACTCTACTACACACCTTTTCTCTCCTTTGTAGGCCACTACTCATTGTTGCATACCCCCACACACCACTGAATGTCCTGGTTTAAGGCTAAGGAAATATGTGTTACCCCACACCCTGCCAGTATCACCACCTCCCCTATCATATCACCATACTCTCAGATGCATGGGTCACCCTTCCAAATTCCCCCAGAGAGACCCTAGAGGTGAATCTCTCCATGTTTACCAGTGGCAATGCCACCACTGTGTTACTCCTCGGTAATTGTTGTGTCCCAACTAACTGTGGAGACTCATTGGCCCCAAACAAGGCATTTTCTGGTGGCACGTTGATGCCACCTCCTCCGAAAAACTCCTACTATAGTATGTTGATTATCCTACAATCCCTTGTATGCCCAACATGCCTAGCCAACCTGCGGGGTTTGCCTGCTCCTCTTTTAATCTAACATGTCACTAGTATTGATGGAGATCTAAAAGTGTGTGGGAACTCAGTCATAGAATCCATCGCACCATTGATACCACCTATAACTAATCCCATGTCATCCCAGATAATCCCACCTGGATCCCAATGATAGTCTAGCCCTCAAGCTCCTCTGGTAACCCAAGACCTCTGTTGGACTATGCTCCTCATCATGGACATATCCATTCACCTAGTCAGCTCCACAATATACCAACTCAATATCTCTCACCATCCAATCTCAAAGGATGGATTGACTGTAAAATCTCTTGTTTACGGAACAAGCCCTCCATGTTGGTTTTATGCCATTCTCAACTCAAGTCGCTTGCTCCCACTAACCTAGTCATCCTCTATGATTTGTCTAGACAACTTCACCTCTGTCACACGGAATAAGTCGATCTTGCGGACAAGATAGACCTTCCTAGAATCTAAAGAAGACCTAATGACAAGCAAACCAATCACACACTATCTTTCTCTAAATACACTTTTATAAACAAAGGCAAACAAGTGTTTTAGGCCTACCTTAGGTCCAACGCAAGTTTGTGGAAGCCTTCGCTCCTTCGATCCAAATGAGCTCCCTTGTCGCGAATCTGCAAACACAAACAAGCAAACAAATTAAATAGCACCTGAAAAGCCAATATCATAAAACATATTTAACATGAAAGTCAAGGAATTCATGAAACAAATAACATGAGACAATTTGTTGAGAAAAATGAGTTTGATTGTATTAATTCAAAAGAAGAAGAACTTTACAACCTGTGCCTTGACGTTGTACAAGCTCCTCCCAGGGTCCAGCAAGAAGTCTCCTCTACTTTGACAAGTTTCACTCTCTTCCCAATGAAGCCAAAAAGGTATGTGATCTCTCCTCTTAAGCTCAACTAGGAAGTCTTAATTTCACCAGCATTTACGCTTAAAAATGTTCAGCTTCTAACCTCCCTAGCAACCAGCCCAATTCCTGAATTTATAGTGCAATGGAGGGAAGTTACTAGGTCCTCCTTCAAAGGGATAAAGCCCTCCTTCAAAGGCATAGCTCCTCTCATTAAGGGATTAGCTCCTTCTCTTTTGGGATGCATGAACCACCTAAGAGCGACCAATCCACGTCAAAATTCCTTCTAGATTCATCTAGAATTAACCCAAAGTGAGTTTTTTAGAATAAACTTGCGCCTTTTTTACTTTCACAGGGGTCCGCACCCACACCTTTAGGGACAAAGCGGGCAGGTCCGCAGTTTTTGTAAACAGAAGGTGCAGGATCGCAGGCAATAGTGAGAGAAAGTGCGGAACCAGAGTTTTATTGATTTTCAATGTCTTTCTCTCATTTTCAAAGCTTGACTTGAAGAGATGAGGTCTGAGACTTGCTTAGGAGGACAGTACAAGTGATGATAGACCCATACTGACTGCAAATAATCATGGTGATGATATTTTTGTGTAACAGATTGCCCCCTAAAGTGCGAAGTCTGTAGTAGATGAGGATTTCATTTATCATTTAGGAAGAGTGAAGTACTTTATCATTTCAAGGATCATCTTGTGGAGAGCCCGGTTGGAACCTGTAAAAACATTCAAATGCAAGATATATATATGAGATCATATCATTGCTGAGGTAGGCATTCCCATACTCAGATCAAAACTGACTTAGAAAACTAACTACTGCTCTGATACAGGAATGATCTTGTAATACGTCACAAATATAGACTCATGTGGACACAGTATGGGCGCAGCCATCTGTTTATGAATAGTCCATTATATAATGAATACAAAATTCCTCGCAGCCTGGATTGTGGAAACTAGATCCAGGGTCTTCATTTCTACTTCCCGAAACAGTACGATTCTATCCATGCGAATGAATGTGTTGAAGTCGAACATGGTAGAAACCACTTGATTACCAGTCAATGATGTAAACTGTTAACAAGTGTGAGAGAAACCACCAGTGATGTCAATGGCTCTCAAAGTACCCAGTACAATCCATGAGATGTGAATAAATGTGTTGATGTCGAACATGTCACGGAATCCTTTGATCGAAGGTCAATGATGCAACCTGTCGTCAAAGGCGAGAAACCTGCCATTGAGGCATGCAGATCCCAAGGTACTGAAGATTTCTAGATCATCTTTCTAGATAATGAGCTGAAGTCGATAGAAATCGATCCGTCGCAGGCAAGCCCACAACACGAAATCATAGATCAAGTTGAAGAAATTTAGTTGCAGGACTGACTCAGGGATGGTCAAGATGGATGACAGATATTTTGCAGATGAATGGCTTATTGGCAGTGACCTCCTGAACACATAACGACACAACAGATGGCTTGGTGACAATTGACCCAAAGTTAATACCTAGAAACCGGCTGAAGACTTTCAATGTGGTTTGATCAACTGTTAGGCAAAGGATTTCCCAACCCGGGTGAATAACAGTGTCGTGTTCAAGAGTGGTTACAAAGTATGACAAACAGGCTCATTTTTCTCTCTTTTACCCCACCATTTCTGGCAAGTACCTCTTTATTTTTGACAAGCTTGAGGAGGATAACATTTGCTTGATTATAAGCTCATCCTTCGGATGAGTCCAACTTAGTTTAAATTCGAACCCTAAGAAGGAGTGGTTCGTTCCTGTTTGTAATTGAACAGGTCCTTTACTGTGAAATTTTAACGAGTCCAGCATAGGAGAAACTCGGCGTTTTTCAATTTTAGAGAGTCTGAAAAAACTTAAGAAGACTCCAGGGTTGACCTTTTTTGTAAGTTTGTGTCTCCCAAGCCCGAAAAAGTATAAAATAATACTTGAGAGAACCGCTTGATCTTTACGACCAAGGAGTACTTTTCGTAATTAGTGCCCTTGATCCGGAAAAGTAAAAAAGTGATCAACGACACGTCGTTTTATAACCAATATCGAATTTGAAACGACAAAAATCCAGCAATCTTTTCATGTTTTTACGGTCAGAAAAGAGTTGTAAGTGGACCGTCTTTTAGTTCTGTTTTAACGAGTTTAAAAGAAAAACTTGGCAATCTTTTCATGTTTCAGGAGTCAGAAAAGAGCTTAAAGGTGACTCTAAATATTTTTTCGTCGAAAATAATAGATTTCGCTTGAATAATCCGTTATCCTGAACAAAAACGCAGACATTACCCATACCTGTTTGAAATGAATAAAAATGTTGCAAAAACAACTTTCCAAAGTGAAACATAAACAAATTTTCAATTTATTTACTCAAAAAACTTATAAAAAGGGCCTTCTTCAATTCATTTTTACCGTTTGAGTTTTGGGTGAGAAAATAGTGCTTTTATTCAAAAAACTTCCCGTGAAGATTGCGGAAAATCCAACCGTCTGAATCGAACGCCGTCTTCTCCAGGTAATCCACATCATCCTACTCTTCATTTTTAACCGTTTCATTTCTTGTTTTAGGCTTTCATTTCATTTTTTGGAGGGTTTTTATGCTTAAAACCTGCGCGCATGGGGCCCGCAGGTATACCACTGCCAGCCCGCGGACCCCGACTTTTTCTCAATGGGGAAAAAGTCACGGGTCCGCACCTTCCATGTAGGCAAGGTACGGACCCACGCACTGTGTCTAACCCGGAGGGTGCAGTCCCCGCCGCAAGGGTTTTTAACCCAAAATTTCTCAAAATTGGCCCAAACAAAATAATTTCTAGCATTCTAATTTATTTTTTTACTTGATGCAGAGAGTACATCATGCTAGATTGGCGTGAACGAGAGCATGAGGACGTGGATGCTGCCGCATGGAATCATTAACCTTCACTTAATGCTTTGAAGGCATGCGGCTTGTACAAATTCTGGGCTATACCTGGCATGAGGGTCCAGGTATATTTCTTACAATGGCTGGTTGACAGATGGAGCATACAGGACCAGTGCTTCTTCATTGGCGGCCACCAGCTTGAAATCGAGCCGGTAGATATATATTTCTTGTCTGGTTTGCCTAAGAGAGGCGAAGACTTGACTCTATTCGGGGCTAGGCCGGGTGGCCAGTCTGTTGATAGCCTCCTGCTAGAGTTATGCAACAGCCAGGCTAGAGACAAAGGGATAGACATAAAAACCATATCCCTTCCTGAACTCATGGTGATCGCATTTACTGTCACCAGACTTTGCGGGAGTGTCGCCTTACATGTTGCCACCGGATCCCAGATGTGTATGGCAGTTGACTACTTTCGAGGCACCATCTTCAACTGGTGCGATGCTGTGTTGGCCAATGTGAAAGGCCAACTGACCAGAGCCAAGAACGGACAACTAAAGACCTTTGGTTATGGGGCTTTGGTTGTGAGCTTTGGTCTGGAGAGGGTTCCCATGTTGATCCCCCAGCACCTTACTATTGGAGCTAGGCTTCCTCGAGAGCCCAAACTGATGCGATGGGTTGTAGTTATGGCCCATCATCCGGACGAGGGGACAGAGGTTGTTCGATTCAAACCTGAGTATTTCCAATGGTTGGAAAACCAGGTTTTTTCTATTCAGGACTTCCCTTACGCTGGGGTAGATTTTCGTGGTGACCCAGACATGGCTCTTCCACCAGGAGAGCAGTGGGATGACTCAGGTAAAATTATTTTCAACATTTTTCCTATTTTAATTTTTTTTATTATTTTTCCATCGTCCCAAAACTGATAGCAAAAGTTTCAAATGTAGATGTGGGTCCACAGCGACCAGCCGCTCTCCGGCCTTACGAGAGGAAACAACCAGTTGCAGCCACGCCAGCCCCACAGGATGAATCAGCAGAGGTTTTGGCTGAGTTGGAGGGTCATCTCGAGCGCTTGACAGGAGATATTCCAGAGACCACTATAGACGACATTCCTCGTCGGCTTCAGCGCTATGTGATTGGGGTCCCAGGACCTTTTAGGAGGTTCCTTTGCAAGGTGGCCCGTGCAGTGGTTTCTTATCGAGATCATCACCAGTGATATGATGATCGCCTATTGTGGGCACATATGACATTTTGTTTTTTGTACTTATCATTTTTGCCGATCATAAGGTTTTTTTCAACCTATGATCGAGGACGATGTATTTTTTGACACACTCCTATATATATATATATATCACTATTACCGGCTTATCTTGTAAATCATGTTATGGAATGGTTTTAAATTTACATGTATGATTTTTGCAAATTTCTACTTAACATTCGAGAAGCAATTGCATCTGCTAATGTATTTAAAGATCTTGGAATATGTTGATACTCAATATAATCAAATTCACGTTCCAAGAGACGCACTCTCAAAAATAATCTTAATAACACTGGATTTCTAATGGCATACACTCTATTAAGTTGTAATACAACGAGTTCAGAATCTAACCTCACTATCAAAATCCGAATCCCAAATGAAATAGATTCAGATAATAACTCAATCACTGCACTATACTCAGCAATGTTGTTCGTTGTTTGACCGAGGCTTACCCCGTGCATAGATACTAACTCGTCAAAGGGCGAATAGATAACCTAAGCTACGGAAGAGATGTTCTGTGTATTACGACAAGCACCATCAGCGAAACCAATGTATGTTTGGAGAGGCATCGACATCTGCAATATCAAGAGTAAAACCAAGATAAGCAGGAATAATGACGAAAAAACACTCTCTAAGCTAAGCACACTGTTTAAACTAAAACACACTAGCTAGAAAGAAAAGCTATCCTAACTAAAAATCTCCATACCCATTCTTTAAGCATAATACCTCTTCAGGTAAAGACCATTTATGGGTTTACCTAAAGAGTCCCCGTCAAACTCTACCAATTCATAGGCCCATTTTGCTAGCTTTCGCTTGACAACATAGGGACCATGCCACATAGGAACGAATTTTCCAGTGCCTAATTTATCATTAGCTTGATAGTAAACTAAGACTAGATCTCCTTCCGAAAAATTTCGAGGGGTCACATTTCGATCATACTGAGCTTTCATACGTTTTGCGTGAGTCTCAATCGCCAATGCAGCATCACGTCGATTCTCATCTAATTGAGCCAAGTATAACAAACACTTTTCCTCTTCGGAACTGGATGGAGGTAACTCGATGGCCATTTGCAGTGACGGGATTTCGCATTCAATGGGTAACACAGCTTCCAGACCATAGACTAGTTGGAAAGGAGTGAACCCTGTTGATGTTTTTACTGAAGTTCGGTACGCCCAAAGCGCTGAAAATAACATGTTATGCCAATTCGACCGATGAATCCCAATGATTCGTCGGATCATGATGACTAAGACTTTGTTGATGGATTCAACCAGACCATTAGCTTGTGGATAATAAGGGGTTGAACTATCATGACGCAAACCAAGCTGGCCTGTAAGTTCGGTCATCATAACGTTTCGAAAATGACGCCCATGATCAGTGATTATTGCTTGTGGGACACCAAACCTAGCAATTATATGATTGAACACGAAAATTGCAGTTGTCTTGCCGTCTGCCTCAAATGTAGGCATCGCCTCGGCCCACTTGGTAAACTAATCTACCGCAAGGATGATATAGGCATGCCCCCCGGCCGAGTGAGGGTTACATGTAATAAATCGATACCCCATTTGGCAAAAGGACCAACGGTAATTATAGGGTGGAGAGGAGCAGGTGGAGCGCGCATACTTCGATCAAAAATTTGGCAATTGTGGCATTTTCGGACCGCAGTAATACAATCTTTAAACAAAGACGGCCAGAAGTAGCCAGCGCGCAATATCTTTTGGGCTGTGGCGTACCAAGACATATGACCGCCACACGCTCCAGAGTGACAGTCATTTAGAACCCTTTCAGCTTCCTCGTGAGTTAAACAACGTCGAAAAACAGAGTCCGCCCCACGGCGATAAAGATTATCTCCAATAATCCTGAATTGTTGGGACTGGAATCGTATTTTCCGACATTCTGACCTTGAAATTTCTGGCCGAAAGGATTGGGTCTGGAGATAAACGATGATATCCCCATACCATGGATCTAAAGTGCTGATTAGAAACAAGGATTCGTCCGCAATGGGCTCCTCCGCCACAGTTTCCGTGTCAGCACGCGGGAAATCACACATTAATTCCGCAAAAACTAAAGAATTCTTAGACTTAGATTTTTCAAATTCCAAGTCGAATTCCTGCAGGATAACAATCCATTTAGAGTACTTGCCCCCTAGCAATTGCTTGGTCAAAATGTAGATCATAGGGTTGCAATCCGAAATTACTGTAGTTTTACGTAGTAAAATGTAGTGACGAAAACGTTGGACGGCTTGAACAGCCGCCAATGCCAATTTCTCCACATGTGAGTATTTTAGGTCAGTTGGATTTAAAGTTCGACTAAGGTAATATATCACATGTTCAATTCTGAATTCATCTTCCTGAACTAAAACCATTCCAATGGTGGAATGAGAGGCAGCGAGATACAAGAAGTAATCCCGGTTGTAGTTGGGAGGATGCAATAACGGTGCATGGGTCAACGCGTGTTTGAGTGCATCAAAAGATTTCTAAGCTATCTCATCCCAATAGAATGGAGTATTCTGTTTCAACAACCAGGTAAAACCCTTTGTAACCTCGGCGTAGTTAGGAATGAATCGTCGTAAAAAGTTTGCTTTCCCTTGCAAACTTTGGAGTTGGCGAAGACTCGAAGGAGGAGGCAATTTGACAATAGCTTCGACCTTCGAGGGATCGACGCGAATGCTGGCTTTCGAAACTACAAACCCCAGCAATCAACCCGTCTCTATACAGAAGACACATTTGTGTGGGTTCAACCGAATCCGATAATGCCTACACCTCATAAAGATTGCTCGTAAATGGACGAGGTGATCAGCTCGATGTAATGAATGAGCTGGAAAATCATCGAGATAGGGTTGCACAATGTGCTTGATGTCATGAAACGCATAAGACATGGCCCTTTGAAAAGTTGCTCCGGCATTCTTGAGTCCAAAAGGTAACTTGCAATAAGCAAATGCCCCCCATGGACAAATGAAAGCCATTTTTGGTTGATCGGCAGGTAGAATATTGATTTGATTGTATCCGGAAAAACCATCCATGAAGGAGAATATTTCACTGCTGGCACAATCATCAATGATTTGATCGATATAGGGAGTTGGGTAATTGTCCTCTGGACAGGCTCAATTAATGTCCCTATAATCGATGCATATTCTTATTGTTCCTTGCTTTTTGTTAACTGGAACAATATTCGATACCCAATTCGTTAACAGGATCGGATAAATGAAACCTGCTTTGAGTAATTTTTCAACTTCTGCTTTAATTGCAGCAGATTTTCTTGGGTGAATCTGACGCAAACGTTGCCAGATGGGTTTAGCGTCCGGGTAAGTCTTTATTTCATGAACAACAATCGCGGGATCAATTCCTGGCATTTCCTCATAGGACCAGGCAAACACGTCACGGAATTCTTGAAATAGGGCCTTATATATTTGAATTTCGTCATCTGTACACGAGGCACCTATATGAATGTTCTCAAAAATTCCAGGCTTAACCGAAATGTCAATAGGAATAGTTCGAGAGATGTTTCCCAAATTTAACTCTGAATCGGGATGTTTCATTGGATTCTGAGGTTCCTTGACATATTCAGTCGTAAAAATTGATGAAAAATCATTTTCAAAACAATCATTCTCGGGTAAAAACGAAGATCTATGATGGAAATCTTCCCATGGTAAATCATCTACACATAGGATTTCACGAATTTGTTCATCAGAGTGAAAAAGTTCAGAAAACATGATTAAATCTGAGCTTGATGTGCAAAGTGATTCCTCACGGACCACATTCATTAAGTCAATTTTGGTTGAAGATGGGTCGGTAAACGATTGCACGGCCTCATACGCAATTTCATATGGACTCAAAGGCATGACATCACCAAATGAGTCTATCTCAGATTCAGAAGGAATGATCCAAGGATCATCATAAACAATGGAGTCTGATGTAATCATATGAATGGTTGCAAATGAAGACGATGCGTTGATCGGAGGAAAAGGAAAAGTTCCCAGTAAACCGGCATCTTTAACTAGTCCTACTCCAACATCCTTATACGGGATAGTCGTTTTACCGACATGCTGAATACTTTCAGAAGAGGCTGGGTCAGATGAAAAGTATGCCAGTTGGTCTATTGTTACGATCTTTCCATTATGTGGAAACTTTATAACCCGAAAGACCGATGAAACGACTGTTGTCATAGCGTAAGACCAACTTCAACCCAAGAGAAGGTTGTAATCTAGAGGGGCATCAACCACCTCCACATCTAGATTAATGGTTTTTCCTTCAACCCCTATAGGAAAATCCTATAGAATGCCAAAAGGATGAAACCCACAGCCATCAAAGGCCTTAAGAATCATTGGGGATTGATTTAGCGAAGGAGAACCAAGCGATCTCCAACACTGTATCGACATAATACACGTTGAGGCTCCCTCATCAATCACAGTCCGATGAATAGGCCTGTTTTTTACTATCACTGGAATCTGGAAAGCCATTTGATGAGGTAAACGTGGTGTACTATTTTCTAGATCAAAAATTATTAGGTTCGAGTCCTGATCGTCAACAGCTCCTATAGCCGACAAAAGTAATTTACGTTGTGCTTGACATGATTGCAGCACTTCCAAAGCCGACATTGTTGAGGGTGAAACTGTTAAATCCTCAACAAAGTTATAGTTTTGAGCCGCTCTCGGATGTGGATTGAAAGCTGACTTTCGAAGTATACCCTTGGCGGGCGGTTTGATTACCAAGTCTGGATTAGGTTTCTCGATCTGTAGTGGATCAGAACCGGGAGCTGAGGTTGATGGATTAGAATGAGAAGATTCTGCTTCTTTACCATCAACAGGACTTTTACTACCATAATCTTGCAATCAAGTCGCAATCCTAACATGGGACATAATCAGTATGGGTTCTTCATTGGCACTCGAGGAAGAACCTATCATCTTACTGTCTTGAGCTGGAAAAGGATCCTTCAAAACAGCAGGCGTTTGGGAACCTTTGACAATCTTCGCAACCTCTGCACGATGAGGGCAGTCTCTTGTAAAATGTTCATCATCACAAATGAGACAAGGATAATGAGGTTTGTGTTTTTCATCATTGGATTCCGATTTTTCAGGTTTCTCCTTTGAATTCTTGTCCGTTTTATTCTTCTTCTTCCCTTTCTTCTTCCCACTAGATTTTGATTTGGCTGTAGATGACTCTAAAACGTGAATATTGGCGGAAATATCCGCAGAAGAATCTCTTAGAGGATTTCTTCTTACTCTTAGTGTTAACCGTACCAATCATACCATCAGCGGCATGAGATCCTGAAGGAGCTGCAGCGATTTGATTTTGCTTGGGAAGATCGGGGATTTTCTCGTGTAACGTACCTGACTGAGTATAGACCAAGTCAAGGTACTGTGCTTGAGAAATTACTTGCTCCTCAGTAACAGCTCCGGCTTTAGCCACATCTTCAGTGATCTTTGGCAACAAAGATTTTACGAACCATTCAGCCAAGATCTGATCCAGAATAAAAACCTTCACTAAACTTCGTCGACGTCTCCACTCATGAATATGATCTGAAATGTAAGTGGACGTTGATTGCTTTAACGAAGTTAACAATTCCGTGCCATTGTCATATCGGACTGGCAACTGAAAATGAGTTAAAAACGAGGTAGCTAACTGACTAAAATTATAAAAAGTGCCTCATGGTAACTCAATGTACCACTTGGCCGCGAGACCAATTAGAGTGCGCTGGAAAAGTCTTAGATAGATTGAATCATCTGAAATGGAGATAGACGCACACCAGAGGTGATAAGTCATCACATGGTTCGACGGGTCCTCTCCTGATTTGCCTTCGAACTTAGGATATCACTAGGAAACTTATTCGGCATTGGCAGCCAAAACGGAAGATAATTAATGGGATCGTTCGTTAGGCGCGACAAGTCAGGCAAGTCCAAAGTTGCGATAAATGGTAACTGACGATTAGGGTCCCTAAAAATCTGGGTCATGAGACCAGCCCCAGGAGGAGGATATCCAGGATAACTAGGAATAGGAATTGCATTTGGGATATTGTATCCTCCGGGAAAACCAGGATTTACCGGACCGTACTGGGGTTGTTGATATGTGTACCGAGGGTACGGTTGATACTGATAGACTGGCTGCTGCACAGCAGGACCGAATTGGTACTGTCCCTGGTACGGTTGATAAGTAAATTGTGGTTGACTTGTGACAATCGTACTTGAACCAGGTTGTCCTACAGGCATCTGAACCGAAGTTTGAATCGTAGATCCAGACAGTGGTAAAGATGTCTGAGGAGTAGATACAGGAACAGTAGAAACCGGATCTGTCAATACTCCGAAAGTAGGTGGGGTAGATTGAACAGATGTTGCGGCAGTTGCAACAGTCGTTTGAGGCGGAGTACGAGGCGTACTAGGCCCAGGCTGAGAAACTAGCGAAGGTACAGAAGTTTGAATGTTAGACTGGACTGGTTGCTGAGGTGTCGATACAGTGTTGGAGTCGCCATTTTGTCACATGGAATAAGTCGATCTTGCGGACAAGATAGACCTTCCTAGAATCTAAAGAAGACCTAATGACAAGCAAACCAATCACACACTATCTTTCTCTAAATATGCTTTTATAAACAAAGGCAAACAAGTGTTTTAGGCCTACCTTAGGTCCAAGTTTGTGGAAGCCTTTGCTCCTTCGATCCAAATGAGCTCCCTTGTCGCGAATCTGCAAACACAAACAAGCAAACAAATTAAATAGCACCTTAAAAGCCAATATCATAAAACATATTTAACATGAAAGTCAAGGAATTCATGAAACAAATAACATGAGACAATTTGTTGAGAAAAATGAGTTTGATTGTATTAATTCAAAAGAAGAAGAACTTTACAACCTGTGCCTTGACGCTGTACAAGCTCTTCCCAGGGTCCAGCAAGAAGTCTCCTCTACTTTGACAAGTTTCACTCTCTTCCCAATGAAGCCAAAAAGGTATGTGATCTCTCCTCTTAAACTCAACTAGGAAGTCTTAATTTCACCAGCATTTACGCTCAAAAATGTTCAGCTTCTAACCTCCCTAGCAACTAGCCCAATGCCTGAATTTATAGTGCAATGGAGGGAAGTTACTAGGTCCTCCTTCAAAGGGATAAAGCCCTCCTTCAAAGGCATAGCTCCTCTCATTAAGGGATTAGCTTCTTCTCTTTTGGGATGCATGAACCACCTAAGAGCGACCAATCCACGTCAAAATTCCTTCTAGAATCATCTAGAATTAACCCAAAGTGAGTTTTTAAGAATAAACTTGCGCCTTTTTTACTTTCACAGGGGTCTGCACCCACACCTTTAGGGACAGAGCGGGCAGGTCCGCAGTTTTTGTAAACAGAAGGTGCGGGACCGCAGGCAATAGTGAGAGAAAGTGCGAAACTAGAGTTTTATTGATTTTCAATGTCTTTCTCTCATTTTCAAAGCTTGACTTGAAGAGCTGAGGTCTTAGACTTGCTTAGGAGGACAGTACAAGTGATGATAGACCCATACTAACTACAAATAATCATGGTGACGATATTTTTGTGTAACAGCCTCCCTCTGTCTGATGCATAGAGGTGGGTTAATAATGTTGGAAGCCCCACCAGCATGCCTCTGAAGTAAACTATGTTGAAGTCCCAATGTGTTCTCTCTTCACTGCCCCTCATCAATTGCTAGCCCAAAGGCCGGTTATACATCCTCCCCTGCCATAGCCTCAACATGATTCTCCAACGACTCCTCCATCGACAACCCATCATGCAAAACATCCTCACTGGCCAACTATATGTGGCTATCATCTAACAAATCTGGCATATATATGAATTCTTTTTTACTTATCAACTCCTTATCAATGGTGGATATGTCTCCTGGAACCTCATCAATATTTTGTGTGCTACTATCACCTAAAAACTCAAACACAACCTTGTACACCTCATCAATAGATGGCCTGACAGGTGCATAGTCTACTCTCTCTATCAATGGCTCAACTTGCGCCATCACAGGGCTAACCAATGGTGGTTACTCTTAAGTCACGTCAGGTCGATCTATGTCCTCCTTACAATCCTGAGTGCCCTCAACCTCATGCTCAACCTCCTCATCTGGCTCATGATATCTAAATCCATGTCTCCATCAGCAGAAACACCTCCTAGTCTCACCCTATGATCTCAAAACGAGATCTTAGACTAATATTAAGGTATTACAAACTCATGTATAGGATTTTCCTATATTACTTAGTGCAAAGAATCGAAAAGATTGCGAATAATTGTTGGGTAGCGGAAGCCCCGCGCAACGGTTAGGGAGCTCAGAGCCCAAAATTTTGGGTAAAACCAGGGTAAAGACTCCGCAAGATGCACAGAGCGCGATTTGTAATAAGTCAAAGTCAAAAGGGTATTTCGCCCAAAAATAATGTAAAGAAATGTAAGATGAGTCGACCCACCCATGGATCGTGGTCCATGGAAAGGTATAAATAGAGCAAGGTTCTAGGGTAGAGTAGCTAAGTTTTATTGGATAATCTTGGGATCTAATATGTAATGGGTTTTTGAGAGAAGCAGTTTGAAAGCATCTGTAAGTCCGAGTTGAGGGCTTGGGTAGAGGATAGAGGCTCTTAAGCTGTGTGCACAGAGGCCTGGAAGAGTCCACAACTATGTGCGCGAACCCCTGCAGCTGGTTGTGTAGGGAAAACCTGGATGTACTAGTGTGAAGTCAAAACAAAGATAAGTTCATTCTGAAATATATTTGTGATCTCTGAATTATTGCGAATCTGGCAATTTGTATGGTGAATAACGTTGTTTTGGTCTATGTGCATTGATTATTGAATACTTGTGAAACTGGTTTTAATCTTAATATCTGAACTAAATAAAAGTGATAAATGTTTGCTTAAAGACCATTTTAAAGTAGATCTGAGTTGCAATACTTCATCCTCTAGAGTAAATCTATAGAACTGCGCGAGGTATTCAGAATCCACGTGAATACGGTACAGTGCGAAGCTGCAGAGTGAAGCATGAAACCTCCAAACCGCATCCAGACATCCCAAGGGTGTGGAACCCTAGTTCCAGCACCCTCCCCTGCTACCTCGGGTGAGACCTCAGTCCACACTTCATGGGCTGTTGCCGAAAGGGCCGGTAGCTACAGGATTTGTTTGGCTAAATAATTCTTCCGAACCTGTGTCAGGCCCATATAAGCCAACAAATGGTTTTATAGGGCTACGAGCACCTTCTCCATTCCCTTGATTTTTCTAACGGGTTGCGATGAGTGCGACCTTGTCCTTTCTGGTGCAAGCGCAACCATGCTAGTGGGGTTGCTACTTATGGCAGGATAGGAGAGCCAGCCATGTCCATTTCCTTCATTAGCTCCTTCACGTAATCCATGTAGGCAGCTTCTAACTGCAACTTGTTAATAGCTTTATCCAGCTTTGCACTCTGTGCACAGAGTCTAGCCCCAGTTTCTTCTAACTTACCCAGTTGCACCTTACCACACCAAATGGCTGCCCAGAGCTGCTGAATTCTTTCGCGGATGTTATCACTAGGGTAAATCGTCTCTGTGCTAGTTTGTTCGGCTGTAGAGAGACTTTCCTGTCGAGCCTTTGTCCTGTGCCAGTCCAGTTGGGTTGACGGCCTCCTGATGTACACCTGTACCCGTCATCGTTGAGGAACGGTCATTCTATACCGTCTTGGAGACCACGTACATCCTCCAATGTGTCCCCAAAATTTCTTCCTATAATTCAGCTTTCGCGCCCCCACCTCCCCACCCAGGTGCACGTAACACATCTTCCGCCACATTATGTTGCTCTTGTGCTACGTATAAAGTGCCTAGTTGGCCAAGCTACCCTTCATCTATTGCGACGTTCTCTAGTGGCTGCTATCTTTCCTCGGTGGTTACACGTTGCAATGACCGGCTCATCATATTGCAGTTAAGTGTTGTAACTTCCTACAATCAGTTATGCCATCGTTCAGTCTCCTCATCGGAATCCACTGTCCAAGTGCTATCGCGTTCCCACGAGGTTCTCCCACCGTCCGTGGGGTGCACCTAATCTTGGTCCTACGTGGTTATCTGATAGATGTAATCTAGTTCATTGTCACTATCCTCGTCGCGCACAGGTTCGATGTAGCATTCTCCTTCCGCTGGGTCCAACAGAACTACTACTCTCAGTGACTTATTTTCGAACGTCATCTTCTACCTTTTCAAGTTAATGATCCCTTTCATATCCATTGCCCAATCAATTATGAGCAATGCAAGGTAAGGGCTACTGTCATCAACAATTTGTATGACTTCGCTGTCGATATCCACAGTCACTCCTTGCAGTCGACCCATTGGTAAGATCTTTTGTTGGTTGGCCATGTTGCGACAATGAAGTTTGAAGATTGGGACCTCGCAGATATAGTAAAATTCCCCCACTTGGTGACGGATGCACTAATGGAGCGAAATGTAGAAGGGACGGTGGCAACACTACAGCCAAAGGAGTGGCTGCAGAAGGTGGACAAAGTCGGGTTGCTCTGTCTATTTTTGATTCCTCACTTTCCACGGCCTCCTATCACCATGTTGGTCATAAAGCTGTTGCTTTGTTTAGTTCATGAGGAAATATTATGGGTGAGCAAACCCGTCAGTATCACAGCTGAACTTGTTCATCGGGTCTCACACCTTCCCTGCGACGGAAGAGACCCTTGGGAAATTATTGATAGAAGTAACGATGTCGTGATGATAGAGCGACTGAAAAAGAAGTATCAGCTCACCAAGGGATAGCGAGGGTACATCATTGATAGTATCTCAGACAACGCAGTCCGCATTGCCACTCAGTTGCTGGTAGGAAAAGTAATGAGGAAATTTCATGGCACTAAGGTTCCCGCCATAGTTATCGCACTTGCTAAGGAATGCGTAACTAGCATACGGTTCAATTGGTCACAGTTCCTTTGTGAAGAGTTTCTGACCAATTGCCGTGAAGTGCAGGAGGAGGGCAAGACTTTCCATTATGCATGGTTGCTCCTATCCATCATGCTGGTCACCACTGACTTACCCGAAGAAAGCCAGTTTCCGGTCTTGGACTTGGAATGGCCGGAAGCCGCTCGATATGCTTCCCTCTAGGTGATAAGGGACGCAAGACAAATTCAAAATATCAAAATCTTTTGGGAACTGATGGGCGCGACTATGCGTTAGTGGATTAATGAGTTACCCCGCCTGTCTGACGGGATCTATGAAAGCATGAAGCATATTATCGAATTTAAAGTAGACATGCATCGTCTCTACATCAAGGCGCGTAAGGACCCGGTCCAGGCATGGACCTCACTCCAATTTATTGCTATTAACGATGTTGTCAATGGGATTGTGGATACCTGGCCACCGGCGTGGCGCGGACCAGTGGTGGTAGAGCACAACAAGGCCGCTATCCGGCAGAAAAAGGAGGAAGCTAAGCGGGTTGTGCAGTAAAAGCGCAATGAATAGCTCACCGCAGAAGTTCAGGCAGCACAGGAAGCAGCGTTGGTGGCAGCAAGAAAGACACCACCAGGAGGGGCAGCGTCAACAATAGACAAGGGCAGTCAGAAGGCACCCCCTAAGGTAGTCGTGGGCGAAACATCAGTAATAGGCACAGATCCACCTTTGAAGCGGCCAGCGACATCACAGCAGCCAAAGCCACGAAAGAAGGCAAAGGCGTTTAAAACAGACAGCGGAATGACCACGTTAACTGAAGGAGACCTAAATGACATCGAGAACACCGTTCGAGATGTCACTCAAGAGGCAGTCGATGAAGCCATTTCGAAGCAGCAAATTATGTTGGGGGAACTCTACACGCAGCTACATGAACTGGGAACAAGAATCGCGCCGTTAGGCACCAGCGTTACTCTGGGGGTCTCCAGTATGACAACTGCTGAACCATTATTAAAAGCCCAAATGGCTCATTCTATCTCGATTCCAGCAGGAGCATTGATCACCACACAGGTAGAGGACTGAGCTATGCTAGAACGACTTACAGGGTTGGGACTAAACATGGCTGCTCTACCGCGTGAAAGTTTGCAACAACTCCATGACAACGCCACAATCGAACTCTGCACCAGGGCTGGCTGCGCCGATCAAGTACTCCAGGAGCAGAAAATTAATATCGAACAGTTGCAGTTCCAACACAATGAGGAAGTCACACAAAAGCCGCAAATGAAGAAGCTAGTAGCAGAAGCCTGTTCGAGTGCCCAGGAGTTAGAAATTGTGGAGGATTTTCCCATTGAGACACCGATCCATAAACTGGCTACTGGATTCTGAAAGACAAAGGAGGAGTCCATGCGGATCCAACTAGAGCTCAGCTCACAGATCGCAGACTTAAAACTGTAGGTTCTACCACCAACGCCACCAAAGATCCTAGAGAAAAGCACGAATATTATTACTATGGGGTGCGCGATGCTCACACATTCAATGGTGGAATGTACCGAGCTACTAACTCAGTTGATTATTACACTCACCACCCTTCAAGAGGATCCAACACCTCACCGATTGGAAACCGAGGCCCGGGAGCTCTAGCAAGCTTACGATCAGCTTAGAGGAAGCACGTAAACCGTTGATATTACCCAGTGCTTGGCCAAGATGCAGGAGGCGCAGGACCTGAAAACCCAAGCCGATGCCGCCAAACAAAGGGAAGCAGTGGTTAAAACCCATCTCTAGCCATGGCTGGATGAGGCATTTGTAGTTTCAACCACCATAGAGTGCAAGATAGCCCACATGCAAGCTGAATATGCTACTATGGAGATAGCAAAGACAAGGACTGAGGTGCAGGCACCACACATGTAATGGATGCAGC
Source organism: Pinus tabuliformis (assembly GCA_031772625.1). Classification (NCBI taxonomy): domain Eukaryota; kingdom Viridiplantae; phylum Streptophyta; class Pinopsida; order Pinales; family Pinaceae; genus Pinus; species Pinus tabuliformis. The sequence goes on from CM062812.1 coordinate 282,776,127, forward strand.
AAATGACGGAAGAATTTGCGGTTAGCACAAGTGACACACAGAAGATGCTAACTGATCTTTGTGCCAAGTTGGCCGAACCAGCTGAGTGACTCAGGACGAGTCACGATGATTGTGTTGGGGGACTGTTGGGTAACGGAAGCCCTGCGCAATGGTTAGGGGGTTCATAGCCCAAAATTTTGGGTAAAAGCAGTGTAAAGACTCCACGAGATGTGCGGAGCGTGATTTGTAATAAGTCAAAGTCAAAAGGGTAGTCTAGCCAAAAATAATGTAAAGAAATGTAAGATGAGTCGGCTTGCCCATGGATCACAGTCCATGGAAAGGTATAAATAGAGCGAGGCTCTATGGGTAGAGTAGCTAAGTTTTGTTGGATAATCTTGGGATCTGATATGTAATGGGTTTTTGAGAGAAGCAGTCTGAAAGTGTCTGTAAGTCCAAGTCGAGGGTTTGGGTAGAGGATAGAGGCTCTGCAACTGTGTACGCAGAGGCCTGGAAGAGTCCACAGCTGTGTGCACAGACCCCTGCAGTTGGTTGCGCAGGGTGGATCTGGATGTACTAGTGTGAAGTGGAAATAAAGATAAGTTCATTCTGAAATATATTTGTGATCTCTGAATTATCGCAAATTTGGCAATTTGTATGGTGAATAACGTTGTTTTGGTCTATGCGCATTGATTATTGAATACTTGTGAATCTAGTTTTGATCTTAATACGTGAACTGAATAAAAGTGATAAATGTTTGCTTAAAGACCATTTTAAAGTAGACCTGAGTTGCAATACTTCATCCTCTAAAGTAAATCTGTAGAACTGCACAAGGTATTCAGAATCCGCGCGAATACAGTACAATGTGAAGCTGCAGAGCAAAGTGAGAAACCTCCAAACCACATCCAGACATCTCAAGGGTGCGGAAACCTGGTTCCAGCACCCTCCCCTGCTACCTCGGGTGAGACCTCAGTCCACGCTCCACGGGCTATTACCGAAAGGGCCGGTAGCTGCAGGATTTTCTTGACTAAATAATTCTTCTGAACCTGGGTCAGGCCCATATAGGCAAACAATAATATAGACAATGAAGCAGTTAAGGAAACATAACAGACACACACACATAACACAGCAAAATAATCAAAGAGTTCATCCAAAACTCCTGGGCTACATCTCCTGATCCATCTTTTAGTGGTGACCTCTCTATTATGTCTTCAAGAGAAGAATTTTTACAAATGTGAGCTCAAATTGAGTCTCAACACAATAGGAATAAAACAACAGGGCTTTACTTAGATCCCTCAAGTCTTTTTGAGTACACAGACTCTCCCTCTCGCTCTCTATCTCTGTCTTCTCTCTTTCTCAGCACTGCTTGCCTCTGTCTCTGTCATTCAGTGGCTTTTAAGCCAATCGGCACTTGTCTATTCATCTTCCCTTTTGGGCTCTCTGGCTTACAGCCTCTATCCACTCAAATCCCCTCTGAGCATTAAAAAATCATTGTTAAATGTCTTTAGGGATGGTGGCCACCTGTTTTGTAACGGAAGGGACCATCGGCACCTTTGAAATCCCCAAAATAGTCGTTCTCTGTTTACACAGATAAATACACAAAAACATGGGAAAATCCACCTGTTAGTGTCGGTCTTAAGCCCTCCATCGGTGATCAATAGCTCTTTGCATATGCATTTGTAGGTGTCTCATCAGCATCAGTCTTGCATCCCGTTAGGCATGCCATAACACTGATGGAGGAGCTGGTCTTGTTCCCTTCTTGGCTTTTCTGGATCAGGTCATACAACAATGTAATTGAGTCATACTTGTTTTTGTTTTTGTCTTGAGGTCCCATGGTCTTAGGTCTAGGGTTTTGAGTCAAAATCTTTTCAAGGTCATGAGTCATGGTCAGCAAGTGCCCAGCAAGCCGGAAGGAGTTTTGTACATATGTTTCATTATCATTTTCTTCAGCTACAGTTCATTTTATGCCTTGGGTTTAAAAACCCTGTTTTTAAGTCCAAGGCCATGTGGAAATTTGAAAAAATAAAGAAATTCTCAAAAATTTGTAAAATTGCCGGCAATAACCCTGGTTCCTTCACTACAGTCCCTCAGGCGGTCAAACTGCAAAAAGAATGGAGTCAAACGCATCAAGAGAGCTCATTTCAGGACAAAAAGACTCTAAACAGTGTTAAAAAAAAGCAAAGCAAGTTGGAAACATTAGAAAGTGGGTTCTAAAGTTAAATTTTTTTTAAAAGTGACCCTATAAAAGCTAATTTCCCTCTCAATTCACTCTTATTGTGCATTTGAAAGTCCAAAAATATGTGTTAGAGGCGGAAGGAGCAAATTCGGGCAAGTTTCTGCAAAGCACAAGTGTTAAAGGTGCGCGCGACCATTCTGAACAGGTGCGCGACCATCTGGGTGCGCGCGACCAGTTACAGGCCAACGCGCAGTGTTAAATAACACAGGCGTGACCATTTACAGGGGCGCGACCAGTCTGAGCCCGTGCGCGACCAGAACTTCTGTTTGCCCTAAAAACTCACTCAAACGCTGAAATTACCCTCAAATTCTCTCAAGTTATTAAGGTATGCCTCCTCCACGGGTTGTATGATGATGTTATGGTTTCAAAGGAAGGTAATAGTCATAATTTCATGAAAGAAATCAATAGAAGATAGGTTGAATGATGGCTGTTTTGCAAGCAATATGCATGGACAGTTTGTTTGTTTTTCAAGGCAATTTTTCCCTTATGTCCCTCCTTTCATTTTCCCATGTAAATTACATATGTTAACATGTCATATTTATTGATCTCATTTGCAAATTAATCATACCAACCCTACCCCTAAATCCTATCAAACCCTAGTCCCCTCTAATCATTTCAAACCCTACCTTTTCCCCATGTTATATGCTCAAAACCTAAACACTAGTATACACAGCAAATTATATATCAAATGCACAGCAAAAGAATGAACAGAAAACATTGTAAAAAACAAATAGAAAAGTGATGACAAGGCATACATTCAAGAATTGTAAAAAACAGTGAAAATTGCTACTTGCATAGCCTTAGAAAAAATAAAGAAAAATGTCATCTTGCTGTATAATGTCAAAGGCTACAAGCTGTATAAAATTCATGACAAAATTCATTAAAGGTATCAGCTGCATAGCTATCAAAAAAGACCAGTTTTGCTGTGATTAGGGTTTTGCATTAACATGGTATTCTTCCCCATCCTTAAGACTCTGTTTTTCCCCACCTATTCCCTATATTAAAACCCTAATTCAATTGCATTTCCCTTCATTAAAACTCCTTATGCAATTGAATGTCCCTCCCCATGATCAAAGCACACAGTGAAACCCTAATTCCCCATGGTAAAAGCATGATGAAGCTGCCTCTGTTCTAAATGAATTGTTGTTACAAAAATTGATTGGCAGCAGACTTTGTTGAGGGTTCCGTTGTCCCCCTAAACCTAGTCCCTAATATCCTCTATTTTCCCTCATTCCCAAGATACAATCCCCTCTCCTTTCCACTGTAAAATGATCACAACAACCCCTTCCCTTCCTCTTACAATCAGAAACCCTAAATCCCTGTTTCCCAAAGCATCAAATGGTCATTTTGAAATTATGAAAAACGGAGTATGCTCCTCAATGACATTCAAAACAAATTGAAATGAGCTGCCTGTTACTTGTACACAGTTGATGCTACCCTATTCCCATTTGCCCATGACATCCTTCCCTCCATCATGATGATTTTCATTGTCCTTTCCCTTGGTGCTTGAAAAACACAGTTTCCCTAAATAAAGTATTGATTTGCAAATGTGGAAAGATGGAATGACATGTTTAGCATTATGTGATGTTTTCCTTCAGAATTCCCTGCTTATATATATATATTTCCCTTTCCTATATGTAAATTCCCTCCCCTAACATATCCCTCATGATGTTTCCCCTTGAAAACAGCATACTTCACAGCATTTTGCAGGCAGGGCAGCGGTCATTTTGACTTGTTTATTCCACCTTGCTCAATAACACCATGTCAACTACTGAGACTAATGAGCAAGGTGATGACCGATCATCATCTACTGAGATTGAGACACAGCGGAGGCCTCGTAGGGGAGGCAAAGGTGGTCATCATAGAGGTTACAAGTTTGCAAGGCAAAAATGAAAATTCTCCAAAGGAAGCTGTCAGAGGCCCAGAAGAAGAAGAAAAGGAAAAACCCACTCCGCATCTTGGCTGAGGCATCCCTCACTCATCATGGTACTGATCAGCCTTGATCTAGCATCAAAATCTGAAAATTTTGAGAATTTTGGAGCATTTTGCAAATTTTTGGTAAAATTACAGGTTTTTCCTAGGAACCGGTCTCACCCCGGGTGAGACCAGTTTGAAGGGCTGCTCAGAATTTTGAAAACTTGGCATTTTTGGAAAGGGCATTCAAAAAGAAAAATTACCAATACTTGGGAGAAGCCTGATTTTGAGTTTTGAGCCTCCAAAAGCTCAAAATACACCTAAAAAATGATTTTCTGCCCACTTTTTGAGTTGCAGAAAGTGACCTTGGGAGAAATGGTTTTTGAGGGGTCAAATCAACACAAAATTCAGAAATTCCACTTGGGATGGAAAGTAGACAGGCCAAGCTTTCCAATGAGCCATCTTGCACCTGATTTGGACCAGTGGAACCCACTCAAAAACAGCTGTGAAGGGGCGCGACCAGAACTTCCAGATTTGCCAGAATTGCCATTTTCGGTCAAAAAACATTGTTTTGACTATGGTTGACCATTTTTACTTGTAGATGATGGATGAATGTAATATTTTCATGGCACTTTGATAGGTTTTATCTTTCTTTACTCTTCTAGAAGCTTCTTTGATGTAAATAGTGAATAATTAATGCATGGATGAGTTAGCTAAGTAATAGAGGCAAGTTGTTGGGCTGCCTATTTTCTAGTTCTTAGTTTAGAATTAGTTCAAACTGCTCCTAGGAAGCTGAGCTCGACCCCTAGAGGTGGGGAAAGGAGTTAGATGGTCTAGGAGGTCTATATTATGCTCTCTCCTTCTCATTTTCATGGTTGGACTCTTGTGTAAGGAAGCTTTATTGTATATTGTGCATCTATTTCTGCAATTGAAGGCAAGGAAAGCCAGGGTTTTACAGACATCTTTGAGGATTCTTGTGGATCTGATTGTTGATGGTGTGTTCTCTACATGTTCTTGTAAGTTTGTTTATGTGTTTCACATCTCTCTTATGCTTCTAAATTGGACAGATGAAGTGGTAAAGTTTGAACTCATGTTTTGACATGCTCAGCTTTTTAGTTTGTTCAATTTTAATGTTTTCTACTGTCTAGAGAGGATTCGAATTGTGTGTTTTCCCTCTTTAGCTTCTCCTCTATCATCTCTGATCATCCATCTCAGATTAAGACATCAGCACTCATTCCTACCTTGCCCCTTAGATCCCCCTGTGAAAACTGTGCTCAATCCCCGCACCTTGAATTGCACTTCCACCAATTGCCACCAAAAACCCCAAAAATCATTAAATCAACCCCCTTATCAATTTACTAGCCTAAAATCTTTATTATTAATTGGTAAGCCTAATCATATTGAAAGATCTATCGAATCTGACCCGAGAGAGCCTTCTCATACCTCGTAGGGCTAGCTACGAGGTGAAATGGTTTGATGTAGCCTTGAGAGTTTGTCTATCTCAGCCTAGGTGAATTCCAAGCGCTAACATATTGGCGACCATACTGGGGAGAACATATTAATCGTTTGCTCATTGTCGTGTTATTTCATAAGTCTTAGACGGAGCCTGAAGTTACGCCAGAAGCCTTCGAAAACGCTCTTGTTTTACATCAGCGCAAGTAGATAAACGCTGCTTCAGTCTATCTCCGTGGGATTTGTGAACATAGCGCTTCATTGACACTTTACCCCAGTACATGTATCAAGTTTAGATCTGATTGTTGATAGTGGACAACGATCAAACACTTGAAAGGCTGAAATCATTCACTGGCGACTCCTTTCACTGGAGAATCCAGTAACCTGTGCTTCATGGTGACTTCACTGCAGAGAGATCAGTAGCTGTAAGATGGATCAGATTGCAAGAAGATACGCTCCCTTGAGCCGAGATCACATCCCTGGTTTTCCAAATAAAATTCCGAAGGTAAATTGGTCAAGGAATTTGCCTACATTTAGTGATGATGGTAAGAAGGATGCTGCTCTTCATCTAGTTAGATTTCACATGCATATTCGCAAGTTGAAGGTGGATTTTCCTGAAGATTGCTTGATGAAGATATTCTTGGCCACTCTGGAAGGTAAAGCCCAATCATGGTATGAAAGTTTGCCACCTGCTTGTATTTACTGTTTAAAGGATTTTCATGCTATGTTCATTGAAAGATATAAGGACTCTTATCCATCATTGAATTTAGTTCAAGACTGTTGCAAGCATGCTTCTACTTTTATTGAAAGCCTTGAGAAATACTATGAAGATGATAATTTTATGGATGTTGAGATCATGGAGGCTTTGTATGAGAATCCATTTCAGCAACATGAAGAGAACCTAGAAGATTCTCATAGAGATGATCATGAAAATTTGCAGCAGGACCAAGATCTTAGTACGGTGGGAAATGAAACAATTTTGCATCTTGACAGTCAACAGGAATTGCATGAAATGGATCAAAAGTATGAGGAAAATCTATATTCTCCTTCACTTGAAATCAATGAAGACACTCACTGTGTGAACAAAAGAAAACAAAAGGTATTATCTCCTCTATCTGAAGATGAGATAGATCTACTTTTGAGAGGTCTTGTTCCGGCTCAAGTTAACGCAGATCAGCAGGTTGAAGATGGCCATATGGCTGAAATTGATGAAAGAGAAAAGCTTATTTCAGATCTGCCCACAGAAGAAGACAGCATGCAGATTGAAGAAGACAGGACAGCTACTTCAGTTCTAGATTCAGATTGTGATGACCAAGCATACCTTGTGCTGAATCCTGAAAATGAGAGTTTTGTTGTTGAGACCATAGACAGAGTTTTTGATCCAAATGTTCTCATGCCATCAGAACAGAGCCTGCATGAGGAGGTAATTCAGTTAGTTCATGAAAAGCAAGATGACATCTTCATTCAAGTAAGTGAAACAGTCCCTTTGGATGAAATTATGGTAGATGATAGAAATGTCGTTTTTGCACTTCAAGAATCAGCTGAAGTTTCTTTCCTTATGATTGAAGAATGTAATAAGGAACTTGATAATTTGGTTGTGATATCATATGAAGATGACCTACAGCACATTCACACCATAGAAGATCATAGCATACAGGATTACCTTTCAGATTCTTCATATGTTTCATGTGCTGAAATGTTTTTCCAAGAAGAGATCTGCTCATCCATTTGTTCGGAGTTTTTTGAAGCCCATGAGCATACTTTCACCGTAGCACATGAGGAAGGCAGATCAGAATTTGGAGAAAAAGACACCTTGTTCTTTCAACAGGAAGTGACAGTGGCAAATCTTCATGTTTTTGACGATCCTCTAGCAAGTTTGTTGCAGCCAGCAGTGATAGTGTTTATTGCATTGTTCAGTGATAAAGGAGATCATGGTCAACTATGGTTTTGGATGCCCAGGGATAGGTTTGTATTGTTGATCATGAGATCTGATTGGGAGAATCAGTCAAGAAGGCATCTGCTTGATTGGTTACATTGGCATTATGATATAGTTTGATAGTATATTGTCTTGTAAGAAACACAGGTGGTTGTCATCATGATTTCAAATCTTGATGGACTGCTGCCCTTCAAAAAGCTTTGTAAGTACCATTTTATTTTCATTCTGCAGCAAGTGTGAAACTGATCTCTCATCTTCAGTTTGGGGCCCGCAGTGAAGGTTATAATCCCAAGGATGAAAGATTAGTTGGTGTGGAATTTTCAGTTTGTTTATTTTCTGCAAAAAGTCAGTTTGTTTGAGTCATAATCCTTTGAAAGTTTTCAGTTTATAGTCAAAGTCAAATAAAGTCTTTCGAGTATGGTTATTTTTGTACTAGTTGACTCCATTGCCCAATGAATAAAGCACTGGTCTGCTCTCCCAAGAGGTCTGAGGTTCTTGGCACCTCCAAGGAGCTGCCATCCCCATTGGAGCCAATGTTAGTGTCGGTCTTAAGCCCTCCATCGGTGATCAATAGCTCTTTGCATATGCATTTGTAGGTGTCTCATCAGCATCAGTCTTGCATCCCGTTAGGCATGCCATAACACTGATGGAGGAGCTGGTCTTGTTCCCTTCTTGGCTTTGCTGGATCAGGTCATACAACAATGTAATTGAGTCATACTTGTTTTTGTTTTTGTCTTGAGGTCCCATGGTCTTAGGTCTAGGGTTTTGAGTCAAAATCTTTTCAAGGTCATGAGTCATGGTCAGCAAGTGCCCAGCAAGCCGGAAGGAGTTTTGTACATATGTTTCATTATCATTTTCTTCAGCTACAGTTCATTTTATGCCTTGGGTTTAAAAACCCTGTTTTTAAGTCCAAGGCCATGTGGAAATTTGAAAAAATAAAGAAATTCTCAAAAATTTGTAAAATTGCCGATAATAACCCTGGTTCCTTCACTACAGTCCCTCAGGCGGTCAAACTGCAAAAAGAATGGAGTCAAACGCATCAAGAGAGCTCATTTCAGGACAAAAAGACTCTAAACAGTGTTAAAAAAAAGCAAAGCAAGTTGGAAACATTAGAAAGTGGGTTCTAAATTTAAATTTTTTTTAAAAGTGACCCTATAAAAGCTAATTTCCCTCTCAATTCACTCTTATTGTGCATTTGAAAGTCCAAAAATATGTGTTAGAGGCGGAAGGAGCAAATTCGGGCAAGTTTCTGCAAAGCACAAGTGTTAAAGGTGCGCGCGACCATTCTGAACAGGTGCGCGACCATCTGGGTGCGCGCGACCAGTTACAGGCCAACGCGCAGTGTTAAATAACACAGGCGCGACCATTTACAGGGGCGCGACCAGTCTGAGCCCGTGCGCGACCAGAACTTCTGTTTGCCCTAAAAACTCACTCAAACGCTGAAATTACCCTCAAATTCTCTCAAGTTATTAAGGTATGCCTCCTCCACGGGTTGTATGATGATGTTATGGTTTCAAAGGAAGGTAATAGTCACAATTTCATGAAAGAAATCAATAGAAGATAGGTTGAATGATGGTTGTTTTGCAAGCAATATGCATGGACAGTTTGTTTGTTTTTCAAGGCAATTTTTCCCTTATGTCCCTCCTTTCATTTTCCCATGTAAATTACATATGTTAACATGTCATATTTATTGATCTCATTTGCAAATTAATCATACCAACCCTACCCCTAAATCCTATCAAACCCTAGTCCCCTCTAATCATTTCAAACCCTACCTTTTCCCCATGTTATATGCTCAAAACCTAAACACTAGTATACACAGCAAATTATATATCAAATGCACAGCAAAAGAATGAACAGAAAACATTGTAAAAAACAAATAGAAAAGTGATGACAAGGCATACATTCAAGAATTGTAAAAAACAGTGAAAATTGCTACTTGCATAGCCTTAGAAAAAATAAAGAAAAATGTCATCTTGCTGTATAATGTCAAAGGCTACAAGCTGTATAAAATTCATGACAAAATTCATTAAAGGTATCAGCTGCATAGCTATCAAAAAAGACCAGTTTTGCTGTGATTAGGGTTTTGCATTAACATGGTATTCTTCCCCATCCTTAAGACTCTGTTTTTCCCCACCTATTCCCTATATTAAAACCCTAATTCAATTGCATTTCCCTTCATTAAAACTCCTTATGCAATTGAATGTCCCTCCCCATGATCAAAGCACACAGTGAAACCCTAATTCCCCATGGTAAAAGCATGATGAAGCTGCCTCTGTTCTAAATGAATTGTTGTTACAAAAATTGATTGGCAGCAGACTTTGTTGAGGGTTCCGTTGTCCCCCTAAACCTAGTCCCTAATATCCTCTATTTTCCCTCATTCCCAAGATACAATCCCCTCTCCTTTCCACTGTAAAATGATCAAAACAACCCCTTCCCTTCCTCTTACAATCAGAAACCCTAAATCCCTGTTTCCCAAAGCATCAAATGGTCATTTTGAAATTATGAAAAACGGAGTATGCTCCTCAATGACATTCAAAACAAATTGAAATGAGCTGCCTGTTACTTGTACACAGTTGATGCTACCCTATTCCCATTTTCCCATGACATCCTTCCCTCCATCATGATGATTTTCATTGTCCTTTCCCTTGGTGCTTGAAAAACACAGTTTCCCTAAATAAAGTATTGATTTGCAAATGTGGAAAGATGGAATGACATGTTTAGCATTATGTGATGTTTTCCTTCAGAATTCCCTGCTTATATATATATTTTTCCCTTTCCTATATGTAAATTCCCTCCCCTAACATATCCCTCATGATGTTTCCCCTTGAAAACAGCATACTTCACAGCATTTTGCAGGCAGGGCAGCGGTCATTTTGACTTGTTTATTCCACCTTGCTCAATAACACCATGTCAACTACTGAGACTAATGAGCAAGGTGATGACCGATCACTATCTACTGAGATTGAGACACAGCGGAGGCCTCGTAGGGGAGGCAAAGGTGGTCATCATAGAGGTTACAAGTTTGCAAGGCAAAAATGAAAATTCTCCAAAGGAAGCTGTCAGAGGCCCAGAAGAAGAAGAAAAGGACAAACCCACTCCGCATCTTGGCTGAGGCATCCCTCACTCATCATGGTACTGATCAGCCTTGATCTAGCATCAAAATCTGAAAATTTTGAGAATTTTGGAGCATTTTGCAAATTTTTGGTAAAATTACAGGTTTTTCCTAGGAACCGGTCTCACCCCGGGTGAGACCAGTTTGAAGGGCTGCTCGGAATTTTGAAAACTTGGCATTTTTGGAAAGGGCATTCAAAAAGAAAAATTACCAATACTTGGGAGAAGCCTGATTTTGAGTTTTGAGCCTCCAAAAGCTCAAAATACACCTAAAAAATGACTTTCTGCCCACTTTTTGAGTTGCAGAAAGTGACCTTGGGAGAAATGGTTTTTGAGGGGTCAAATCAACACCAAATTCAGAAATTCCACTTGGGATGGAAAGTAGACAGGCCAAGCTTTCCAATGAGCCATCTTGAACCTGATTTGGACCAGTGGAACCCACTCAAAAACAGCTGTGAAGGGGTGCGACCAGAACTTCCAGATTTGCCAGAATTGCCATTTTCGGTCAAAAAACACTGTTTTGACTATGGTTGACCATTTTTACTTGTAGATGATGGATGAATGTAATATTTTCATGGCACTTTGATAGGTTTTATCTTTCTTTACTCTTCTAGAAGCTTCTTTGATGTAAATAGTGAATAATTGATGCATGGATGAGTTAGCTAAGTAATAGAGGCAAGTTGTTGGGCTGCCTATTTTCTAGTTCTTAGTTTAGAATTAGTTCAAACTGCTCCTAGGAAGCTGAGCTCGACCCCTAGAGGTGGGGAAAGGAGTTAGATGGTCTAGGAGGTCTATATTATGCTCTCTCCTTCTCATTTTCATGGTTGGACTCTTGTGTAAGGAAGCTTTATTGTATATTGTGCATCTATTTCTGCAATTGAAGGCAAGGAAAGCCAGGGTTTTACAGACATCTTTTAGGATTCTTGTGGATCTGATTGTTGATGGTGTGTTCTCTACATGTTCTTGTAAGTTTGTTTATGTGTTTCACATCTCTCTTATGCTTCTAAATTGGACAGATGAAGTGGTAAAGTTTGAACTCATGTTTTGACATGCTCAGCTTTTTAGTTTACTCAATTTTAATGTTTTCTACTGTCTAGAGAGGATTCGAATTGTGTGTTTGCCCTCTTTAGCTTCTCCTCTATCATCTCTGATCATCCATCTCAGATTAAGATATCAGCACTCATTCCTACCTTGCCCCTTAGATCCCCCTGTGAAAACTGTGCTCAATCCCCGCACCTTGAATTGCACTTCCACCAATTGCCACCAAAAACCCCAAAAATCATTAAATCAACCCCCTTATCAATTTACTAGCCTAAAATCTTTATTATTAATTGGTCAGCCTAATCATATTGAAATATCTATCGAATCTGACCCGAGAGAGCCTTCTCATACCTCGTAGGGCTAGCTACGAGGTGAAATGGTTTGATGTAGCCTTGAGAGTTTGTCTATCTCAGCCTAGGTGAATTCCAAGCGCTAACACCACCAAACTACCATTTATCGGACCTGAAATATTATCAATTCCACCCTATAATCCTTTTGGATCCATCTTTGGGCACAATCGAGAGTGATCGTTGATCCAACGGTTGTTATTGATTTCGGGTGGCTTACGCACATGGAGATTACCCGCCCGAAAAGGCGGTTTTCTCCCTCTGGCGCCGAGCCACATGACGGCCAGTGTATGGGCTCGAGCGGACCCATCCAATACCAATTACCGCCTGAGGCCCGCCCAAAATCCCGCTCATTACGGAACTCAAAATGTATATCTTCACATGTATAAACCCTTTTGGGTCCAGCTTCATCGCATCCAGCGCATTTCCTTTGTATTTTGTTTGTTTAACAAAAATGTGAAATACATAGAAAAGCCCTTTTTCCAGAACTCAAAATATATTAAATTTCATCCATAACCCCGTCGGATCCAGCTATCGCAATTCGCATTTGTATCGGCCATGCTCCTTTGTATTGCTCTGATGCAATATTGCAATATCGCAATCGCATCTCGCATAGTCCCCGAGCCTTTGGTAAGCGCTCCCTTGTATTTTGCTGATGCAATATTGCGAGTTAACCTGGGTCGTCGATCTACACACTTGATCAACGGTCCTTGTTGACTCACGCTGATCGTTGTCACAACTTTCATATGGTAGCCTCCGATAGCCTCTGCTTGCCATCTCCAATTGTGATATGCCAATTGGATCTGGACCGTTGATCGGCCAGATCTGACGGCTCCTGTGCATCATTGTTCAAGCCTCTGATAGCTCTGTTTTTCACTATTTCTTCATGTTTTTCAAGCTCGATACTGTAATCCGCCATTTTTAAAAGTTCATCCTTTGTGATAGTTTTATTTTTGAAGACTTAAAGGGTTTTTAGGATCCATTTTGGATCACGCCTTCCCACTGAAAAAGCTTTTGGACCACCAAAAGTTGGTTTTTAAGCATCGATCAAGTGAGGATACAGCTTCCTCACTTGTCCAATCTCCATCCATCATGCACTGCTTGGTTTTGAACCTTTGAGTCTGATTCTTAGGTACTCAACATCCCCTCTGTGTGTAGTTTTCACCTTCCTATCCAGAACTGTGTCTTCCTGCAACTCATTGAGATATTTAGGCAACAGATCATCAATAGAAGGCAACTAACTTTGCTCTTCAGGATCTTCAATCAATGAAGGTTCATATAGTCTCAAGTTCTCTACATTAATGACTGAATATATATGCATATAAGCTGGCAAATCAAGGTGAAAATCGTTTTCACCAATTTTCTCAAGTATCTTGAAAGGCCCATACCTTATTGGTTTCAGCTTCTTACCTTCACCTTGCATTTTGTCTTTGTTGATGTAGAGCCAGACTTGATCACCAACTTGGAAGCTACGCTCAATCCGATGCTTGTCATGCCTTGCCTTGTACTTGGCCTGGCTTCTTTCCAGCTGTTCCTGCACTGCCTGGTGAATTTCTTGGATATGTTCAATGAACTTAGTTGCTTTGTCCACATCATTGTGTCCATCAACTTCTATGTCTTTCCTAAAGACAAAATCCAAGGGAGACTCTGGTGTAAAACCAAAACAAGTCTCAAAAGGAGATCTCTGTGTAAAAGAGTGCTTGGCACGGTTGTAAGCATGTTGCACATAACACAAATGTTCATCCCAAAGCTTGGGATGCTTGTTGCAATAACCCCTGAGCAACTGAATCATTGTCCTGTTGACCACCTCTATTTGACCATCTTTTTGTGGATGAAATGATGTGCTCTTCTTCAATCTGGTGTCCATCAAATCCCATAGACTTGACCAAAGCTTCCCAACAAATCAGGAATCTCGATCAGATACAATAGAAGTGAGTAACCCAAAATGAACCCATACATGTTAAAAGAACAACTTCGTTGTTTGTTCAGCTGTAACCTGCTTGTTACAAGGTATCAAAATACACATTTTTTTGAACATATCCATAATAACATATAAATAATCATGACCTTTTCTAGATTTTGGAAATCCCCCAACAAAGTCCATGGAAACACTTTCCCAAGGATGAGAAGGAACTAGAAGTGGAGTGTACAAGCCTAATTTTCTATTACTGGGCTTGCTTGTAGCACACATGGTACACCCTTTAATATATCTAGAAACTATTTCATGCATTCTTGGCCAATAATAGAACCTTTGCAACTATGCAACTGTTTTACTTACACCAAAATGACCTGATATTAGAGAAGTATGTGCTTCTCGGATTATGTTAACTCTTTCAGTTTGAGGAATGCATAACTTTCCCAAATGATATAAGAGTTGGTCCTTAACATGATAATCCAATTCTTCTACTTGTTTGCCATGACTTAAAGTTGCATATACATCTTTAAAATCTACATCTTGAGCATATTGTTCAATGTAGCTTTCATGCAATACTGAGTTATGCTTAAGTATAGTAGATGCATTTATGATTGGTCTTGATAACATATCTGCAACCTTATTGTGTATGCCCTTCTTATATCTAATGACAAGATGAAATTGTTGTTGAAAACCCATCCACCTATAGTGTCTTAATTGCTGCAATTTAGTTTGTGAGTGTAAATATTGAAGTGGTTGATGATCTGTATGTATAATTATTTCTTTACCCATTAGGTAATGTTTCCACTTTTACACACTTTGTACTAATGCATACAATTCTTTATCATATGTGGGATAATTAACTACTGCAGAAGTAAATGTCTCAAAATGATAACATATGGGTTTACCGTGTTGCATCAACACTGCTCCCATGGCATAGTCACTGGCATCTGTTTCAATCTCAAATGGTCGTTGAAGATCTGGCAGTGCTAGTACTGGTGTTGTACTAATTTTTTCTTTCAAGGTGTCGAAGGATTTCTGTTGTTTGCCTCCCCACTGAAACACCTTGTTCAATCCTGTTAAAGCATGTAAGGGAGCTGCAATCAAGGAAAAGTTAGAAATGAACTTTCTCCAATATTGTCTTGCTCCTAGGAAACTCCTAACTTCTGTAGCAGATTTGGGTTTAGGCCAGTTCACAATGACTTCAAACTTAGAGGGATCTATCTTCAATTCACCACCCCCTACAATATGACCCAAATAATTTAAAGATGTTTTGTCAAATTCACATTTTGATAACTTCACATAGATATTTTCTCTTTTCGAAACCTCTAAAGTCTGATTTACATGCTTCAAATGGTCTTCCCATGTTTTACTAAAAACAAGAATGTCATATAAATATACAATTACAAAATCATCAATAAAAGGTCGAAGTACATCATTCATAACTCTCATGAAAGTGGTAGGAAGATTAGTTAAGCCAAAAGGCATAACTAGCCATTCATACAGCCCTTGCTTTGTTTTGAAAGTAGTCTTCCATGCATCTTGTTCTACAAATCTGACCTGATGATAGCTACTACGCAAGTCCAACTTGGAAAATTAAATTGCTTCTTTCAGTTGATCTAATAGATCATCAATGTGAGGAAGAGGATAATGGTTCTTGATCGTTATTTTATTCAATGCTCTATAATCAATGCACATCCTCCACAAACCATCTTTCTTTCTCACCAACACAATTGGAGATCCACATGGTGATGTGCTTGGTCTTATGAACCCTTTTTTAAGCAGCTCCTGTACCTGCTTCTTGATCTCTACATTCTCTAAAGAGGACAACCTGTACATTCCGATGTTAGGCAATGGAGCATCTTGCTGCAAATGAATATCATGTACTATTTACCTTTTGGGTGGCAGACCTTTAGGTTCTTGAAATAGGATATCATATTCTGAAACAACTTTATCTAAATCAGCTTTATGTTTAGCATCACAGCCTTCAAATACATTGGTTTTATCAAGGTTCTTTTCCTTTACAACTATTAGTAAAAATTGCTTGCATGAATTTACAATTCTTTTCATCTGCCCTGAGTTTATGAGAGAGTAGTTATTTTTGAGTTTATGAGCTCTTACAATATATTTTGTTCCATCTTTAGTGAGTTGATACTTATTTTCAGCGCTATAGAAAATGGCGTTTCTATCATACAAGTAAGGACTTCCTAAAACAATACCACATATGTCCAAGGGAACTATATCTAACTCAAACTCATCTACAAATGTTGACCCAATAGCAAACCTAAGTTTACATTGTCTAGTCACTTGTAGCTTTGCTTTATCACATACCCAACCTAATAGATATGGCTTCTTGTGAGGTGTTGTTAGTAAGCCCAACTTCTTTACAATTGTTTCAGAAATCAAGTTTACTTTTGATCCACTATCAAATAAAGTATCAATCTTTTGGTGCTTGGGAATAACTCTAATATGAAAAAGCTCATGTCTTTTCCTCTCATTATCTTCATTATCAATAGATTGAGAAAAATTACTTGTAGATGCTTCATAATTTTTACCTTTTATACCTGTGGCTGTGATTGTTGTTTCATCACCTGAGTTTGACCCCAAGTCTTTCTGAATAGCAGCAACAGTCTTCTTCTTCTTACTACTGAACTTCTTGGGTTTCAGCTCCAGATGTAAATATCAGCAGTGTTCATCATCGTGTCCATCCTTCTTGCAGTGAGTGCATGAAGGTTTATCTTTCTGTACAGTGTGTGCCTTACTCTCCTTCCATTTTAGCTTCTTCTTTTCCTTGTTCTTGCTTGCAGAGGGTTTTGATGATCCCCCAATCTCTGGGTTCACATTCTTGCCTCTAGCTTCTAGATGTGTAGCTTGAACTGATACATCATCTAGGATAGTGGGATTAAACATGAGAATGGTGTGCTTAAAATAGCTATGCAGACCACCTATATACTTCAACAAAGTTTCAGGTGAGTCTAGTGAAATGCCTAGAGTTAAAGCTCTTTTTCTAAATTCTTGGGTATAGCTTTGTATACTTTACCCCTTTAATTGGCGAAGAGTTTTACAACTCATCATTGCTTGTTGCATATAAGCTAGTGGATAGAATTTTTTTTTAATGGCAAAAACAAATTCATTCTAGGTAGAAAGAATTTTACCATGCTTCTTCAAATCAGCTTGTGTCTTGCCTTCCCACCACACTAGTGTAATTCCTCCAAGGCAAAGGCTAGCCAGCTGAATCTTTCTCCTCTCTGTATCAATGTTCTGCACCCTGCAATATACATCAATCTGTCTAATCCAGTTATCTAGCTTTTATGCATTTAATTCTCCATCATAGATTGGAAAATCAAATTTCACATCTAGTTTAATCAAAGATGTTTTCTTCTTTTTCTTTTCAGGGCTAGGAGATGAGGATGATGGAGGCGATGGTGGAGGAACTGATGGAGGAAGCTTTTCCCCTTTCCCTTTTCCCTCTAGGGAGGCATCTAGAGAAGGTTCCTCTGCTCCCTTGTCTTGTTTGGGGGTTGAAGTACTTTCACCTAGACCCTTCTTAAATTCTTGATACATCTGTTCCACCATGGCTCTCAGGGTCATGAAACTGTCCATGAATTGAGATTCTAATTCCAATGGGGTTTGTTCTGCCCTTCTCCTCCTAGGATAGACTCTTCCAATTTCTGTATTATCCTTAATCAGTTCTCCTTCTCCTAGTTTGAGCTTTGACCTAGTTAGCATTCAACAATCTAGCACAAGCTTGTCTAACCTTAGCAAACCTAAAGCTCTGATACCACTTGATTTGAAAACGAGATATTAGACTAATAGTAAGGTATTACAGACTCATGTACAGGATTTTACTATATTACTTAGTGCAACAGATCGAAAAGATTGCGAATAATATAAACAATGAAGCAGTTAAGGAAACATAACAGACACACACACATAACACAGCAAAATAATAAAGGAGTTCACCCAAAACTCTTGGGCTACATATCCTGGTCTAGCTTTCAGTGGTGACCTCTCTATTATGTCTTCAAGAGTAGATTTTTACAAATGTGAGCTCAAATTGAGTCTGAACACAACAGGAATAAAAAAAACAGGGGTTTACTTGGATCCTCCAAGTCTTTTTGAGTACACAGACTCTCCCTCTCACTCTCTGTCTCTGTCTTCTCTCTGTCTCAGCACTGCTTGCCTCTATCTTTGTCATTCAGTTGCTTTTAAGCCAATTGGTGCTTGTCTGTTCATCTTCCCTTTTGGGCTCTCTGGCTCCCGGCCTCTCTCCGCTCAAATCCCCTCTGAGCATTAAACAATCATTGTTAAACGTCTTTAGGGATGGTGGCCACCTGTTTTGTAACGAAAGGGACCATCGGGGCCTTTGAAATCCCCAAAATAGTCGTTCTCTGTTTACATAGAGAAATACACAAAAACATGGGAAAATCTGCCAAAATGTCGTTTATCGGACTTGAAATATTATCAATTCCACCCTATAATCCTTTCGAATCCGCCTTCGGGCGCCATCGCGAGTGATCGTTGATCCAACAGTTGTTATTGATTTCAGGTGGCTTACGCACATGGATATTACCCACCCGAAAAGGCAGTTTTCTCTGTCCGCCGCCGAGCCACATGACGGCCAATGTATGGGCTCGGGCAGAGCCCATCCAATACCGCTTACCGCCTGAGGCTCACTCGAAATCCCTCTCATTACGGAACTCAAAATGTATATCGCTACATGTATAAACCCTTTCGGGTCCGGCTTCATCGCATAGGGCACATTTCCTTCATATTTCCTTTGTTTAACGAAAATGTGAAATACATAGAAAAAACCCTTTTTCCGGAACTCAAAATATATTAAATTTCATCCATAACCCTGTTGGATCCAGCTATCGCAAGTTGCATTTGTATCGGCCCCGCTCCTTTGTATCACCCCAATTTGATATTGTGATATCGCAATCACATCTCACATAGTCCCCGAGCTTTTGGTAAGCGCTCCCTTGTATTTGATGCGATATTGCGAGTTAACCTGGGCCGTCGATCTACGCGCTTGATCGACGGTCCTCGTTGACTCGCGTTGATCGTTGTTGCAACTTTCATATGGTAGCCTCCGATAGCCTCACTTTTCATCTCTAATTGCGATATGCCGATCAGATCTGGACCGTTGATCAGCCAGATCCGACGGCTCCTGTGCGTCGTTGTTCAAGCCTCCAATAGCTCTGTTTTTAACTGTTTCTTCATGTTTTTTAGGCCCGATAGTGTAATCCGCCATTTTTAAAAGTTCATCCTTTGTGATAGTTTTTTATTTTTTAAGACTTAGAGGGTTTTTAGGATCCATTTTGGATCACCCTCTAACTACCCTTGTCCTGCCCACTCCTTTTGAGGAGGTCTAGTGCCCTTTCGGTCAAATATCTCTATGAGCCACCATATGAATTCCCTATAAGATGTGATGCCTACATGACCCAAAGGGATCAGTCCATAGTACCACCAATCCATGGCATCTCCATCCAAATGAAAAATGGCATATCTAATGACATCCACCTCTCCCATGGGGTTTAGCCAGAAGTATGTGTCCATTTCCTACACCCATTTCTAACAGGATTCCTGGCTAAACATCAAAGGGGGTGAGGGTTATTTTTCCCAATGTCTTTTGTACACCCTGACTTGGTTGATCTCCCCTATGCGATGTGAATGGATTCACTCATGTGGCATTCTTATCTCCAAGGTTTTCGTCATAAAAATGAAGATGGTCCTGGTTTATCCCCTTATTGATACACCATTGGGCCCACATTTTTTTTAATTCTTTTAGTTTTTCATTGTTTTTATTGATTTCCTCCCTGAGCCTTTGTGTACTCTATCATCATTGCATTATTTGAATGTTCATACTTTCACCCTTCATTGTGCATGCATGCCTACACCTCCATAATCTTGCTATCTTCCCCATAGCTAGCCAAAATCATGCTCTGATACCATTGTAATGTTCTCGATTGAAATTTATAGCAACAAACAAAGACATATACAAGGAAACAACAATTCATAAACAATTATTGTGCATGCATATTAAGCACCAAGAAATAAAGGAAGAGAAATTGAGTTATTTTATTAATACAAATAAAACATGAGTACAATGATAAAACAAGGGAACCTGGGCTTTCTTATGCAAGCTATGCAAATTCCAAGTGAAACTCTGATATCTGTTGGGTGTGGAGCCTGATTATCTTCTTTATTCATAGGTGTCGCCACATTGGTCCCAAGTTTGAAATGTGGCAGCAACGCTGCCCATAATATATTTGCACTGCAAGGAGGGTCCAGGGCGGGGTGGGCAACGCCCCCAAAGCTAAAAATAGATGTAAAATTTCTTTGTAAAATTTTGTAATTTTGTAGTCAATCTGGATCGTTCATTAGGAGGAGATCTGACATTAGAATTTATGGAGGATTTTGAATCTAAGACTCTGAACTCAGCCCGTCTCCTACCCAAACTTTGGAAAAGGTATGTAGATGACACTAATGTCATCTGGTCTCACGGCCAAAAGGAGTTAGATCTCTTCTTCGATCATCTCAATAATCAATCCTCGGCTATTAAGTTCACTATGGAACAAGAGGTTAATGGTTGCCTCCCGTTCCTTGATATTCTTATCTCTAAGAATGAGGATGGTTCCCTCTCCCACCGAGTGTTTCGCAAGAAAACTCACACGGAGCAGTATCTTCATGCTAGTTCCCACCATTTCCCGGCCCAGAAGTTGGGGGTTCTCAACACCCTTGCAACTCGTGCTTTAAGGATCTCTGATGATAAGAGCTTCGAGGAGGAGAAATCCCACCTCCTTAATGTCTTTGTTGAAAACGGTTATAGTAGACACTTGGGACAAAAGGCTTTCCTCAAAGCAACTAAGAATTTGTTAACCAAAAGAGAGCCTAAAGAGCAGATTCCTAGTGTCCATCTTCCGTATGTTCAGGGGACCACGGATAAGATTGTGAGGGTTCTTAAGAAGCATAATGTCCCCGCAACTTTTAGACCTCTACACACCATTCGTAAATCCCTCATATCTGTAAAGGATCCCATCGACCCTAAGGACATGAAAGGGGTTTATATTATTCCTTGTTCTTGTGAGACCCCCTATATTGGTGAGACTGGTCGCTCCATTAATCAAAGGATTAGTGAGCACGCAGCTGACCTCAAGCATATGAGAACTAAGTCTTTCGCTTTAGCAGAGCATGTGGAGAAAACCAATCATCATGTCTGCATTGAGGAAGCTAGTGTGATTGCTAGAGTGTCGCAATTCCATCACCGGAAATTTAGGGAAGCCCTGGAGATTGAGAAAAGACCGAACAATCTCAATAGAGATGATGGCTGGAAGATCAGTAGTTGCTGGATCCCAACCCTCTCCTCCTAGTCGTTTTCTTTCGTTTCCTCCCTTATTTCATCGATATATT